>CACVCL010016520.1:175000-193167 GCA_902729485.2 Mus minutoides | reverse complement strand
ACCTATTTATCAGGGATTATATAAGGCAAGACCCTACTCAGAATCCCCCCTCTTGATATCTGACTAAATTTCTCCCTTCTAATCTCCAATGTCTGGTCACCCAAGCCCACCTTCATTGAAAACTTATTATGTGGGAGTGGCTAAAGTCTACCCACACACTGAGATTTCTTCTTAGTAATTTTCCATCCACAAACATGGTTCCCTCTACCCTGTTCTTTTGGTTCGGCTTTTGTCCACTTGACACAAAGTAGAGTCACCTGGGAATACAGAACATAAACTGAGGAATTACTTCCATTAGACCAGCCTGCAGGCAAGTCTGAGGTTACATTTCCTTGATTACTGATTGATGTGGGAGGACCCACAACCCTGGGGGTAGTGCTGGCCATAGGCAGGGGCGCCGGGTTATATAAGAAACTAGACTGAGTGAGCCAAGAGGGCCATCCAACAATCAGAGGTCCTCCATTGTCTCTGCTTCAGTTAAGATTTAATAAACCCTTTCTCCTTAAGTTGATTTTGACCATTGGGTTGGCACAGCAATATAAAGCACACTAAGGCACATGCCTGTCTACAAATCCCTCCTTCCATTATGTTCAGAGCTAAGCCATTTCTTTTTCCCTATGACCAAACCCCACTACAGTACTCCTGGAGAAACTCTGCCTCACGCCCTAAGAAGGTAGCTATCTTTAGCAGACCAAAAAAATGAGTGTGGTCAATGAAATCAATTATTTTTCCACACAAACTTAGCCATGCAACACATGCTTCGCCTCACTGGCATGCATCACTTACAAAGCACCAACAGAAGATTGGTCCAAAGACATTAGAAGAATTCCAAGATGGGAGCTGGAAATCAAAGTCATAGAACTGACTGCCAGACAAGCATGAGAAACTGTACAATCCCAGCCTCTATATAAAAAAGCTGGGCTTACTAGTGTGTGTCTGTAACCCTAGCATGGAGGAAACAGACAGGAAAATTGCTAGGGCTTGTGGACAATTAGCCTAGACTATTCTTTGGTCCTCTAGTCTAGCTTCTTCAGTCTCAAAAGACAGGTGAACAATATCCACGTCTGTAGAATGAAACATGAAACAAGCAGTCATGAGTGTGTATGAGCACATGAACACACACACACTCACACACACACACACACACACACACACACACACACACACACACACACACACACCTGAAAGGCAGCACAGAATACCTAGAGAAGCAAAGGGTAGCTACTCCCTCTGAACTCTTCTTTGTGTTATCTGTTAGAGCAGGCACTGGCTTAGCTCCTTTGCTGGCTAGTGTCCAACTAAATTCATCTAATAAGAGACATCAGGAGAGAGGAGGAGTAGGAGATGGGTGTCACCTCATTACAGCTTCCTGGAAGTGCTTGCCTACACCCAGGATTGCTCCTTGCCATTCAGTTCTTCCTCTCCTGCCCTTGCTGGGGTCCACTTATATACTTTCTCCCATTTTGAGCCTCTCCCTCTTCAACACCCCTTTCTTGCTCTCACAATCCTACCTTGTATTGCCTCCTCCTCACATGAATATATATTTCTTTGTCTTAACTTCCTGGAATGCTTTATTTCTCTCTAGGATTCTGACTGATACAGAATGCATGAGAGATATCAGGTTTCTAGCTAGAGTAATAGGCTCAGAATCACTCTCATCTCTACATGAACATGCTACATTCCTAACACATCCATCACAATAACTGTACTTTCTTCCTGTTCAGGGTACAAGCATCTCTGGGGAAGTCAGGCCCAACCTGTGGTTGCAGAGTTGAGATTTTTTCTTCCTTTCTCACCTTTTTTTTTGCACATGTAGATTTTGGTTTCTCCTCTGTGGCTTGCTGTTCATCTGCTGATAAGGGTCAACAGCAGTGGGGAGGTTAATCAATCCCACTGAATACACAGACAACATTTGAATGCAGCTTATGCAGATCAGAACATCTTCCCAGCACTATGGATGCCCAAAAACATTCTCATCAGTGAAGATGAGGAAGTCTAATCCTCAAAAAATAGCTAATAACTGCTTCATTCACTCCTTGATGATAACAAAGTAATGGCTAACATAATTTGAGTATTACCAAGCAGACCAAACACTCATATACATAATTTTTTAATTAAAATAAATAAGCATGGAAGACATCAACTGAAGAAGATACCCAACACAGACCTCTGGCTTTTATATGCACATATATGGGTACATATACACACATGAAGATTTACACACGCACACACACACACACATACTTGCATTTTGAAGAAAAACTATATATAATATTCTCTACTAAGGTAAAGGATTGGCTATACTGATAGAAGTAAGATATCTTGGACCCAGAACAGAAATATATGGAGCATTAATCTAAAAGAAAGAGGTTTGGAACCAGCATTTGGCCTGGAGAAGTATGTCAATTCTGGTTGCCTATAATCAGAATTTTAATGGAAAACAGGAGACCTAACCTATGGCATGAGGAAAATAAGAATATGGGTTGAAAACCAACTGATATATATGGACTCAAAGGACAAAACTCTCAGTGAAAAAATGGGGTAGGGGGCAGCCGTCAAAAGAAAACAGGCTACATGATTGTCTTAGCCCTGGCTCTGGGTAGAAGTGTAGAAGCCCCATGAGCCGCTTTCTCATAGGTCCAGGATAATGTGTATAGTCTCTGTCTATTCCATTTTAGACTACTAATGGGGTTGGTATCTGCAGCCATACTGGGATCTCATATCCTCCTTGAAGGTGCACTTTTAAGCTGGACTTGGCTGATGGAGGCTGATTAACAGCCCTGTAAGATTCATGTTCTAACCTCTAGAACTTGGCCTGCTAACATTTTTATCTTGGGTAGCAAGACAGCTGAGACATTGCAGGTACCATGGCATGAAGTGTCTCTATGTGGGCAGATCATCCTAGGTATGACCAGATTTATTCTGATTGGAGAGAGAAGGAAAGAAATATGGCACCGGGGTGGTGACAAGAGGACGCTGCAGGGTACGAGGGATACTCTGTATTGAAAGAGTAAAGATGGTGGCAGGGCTGAAGAAACAAGTCATTACAAAGTGTGTACTGCTTTTGCAGAGTTCAGTTCCCAGTACTCACACCAGGCAGCTCACAATTCTCTGGAATTCTAGCTCCAGGGTATCCATGCCCCTCTTCTGGCCCCAAGTCCCTACATTCATGCTCACAAACCCATGCAAACACGTAGGCATAGTTAAAAATAAAACTATTTTAAAAAGAGATTACATGTGAAAATACATAATTTGTATAACATATAAATTTCTAATAATTTTAAATTGGGTCTAATAGCATACATAAACCTTAAGTCATGATCTATAAATGCATGGTCCAATAAACGTCTGTACTGTGACAAGGAAATCCAGCGGTTTTGATTGTTGGTGAAGTCACAGTACTGAGAATAATGTTCCATTTGATTTTCTGCATTCACCATGCACAATATGGCAAACTCTGACTCAAAGGTGAGAAAATAGTGACCACTTTTTCTTAGTGTTTGGACTACAGAATATGGCATAAGAAAACTAAGCCTGTCGGTGAAGTAGGTTAGGTTTTAGACGAAAGGTAATTGATCTTTTTTTGTCAATGGATAATAGGAATTTTACAGGTCATAATTTTTCTTCTTTCCATGTGTATGTGTGTATGGTGTGTGTGCATGTGTATGTAGGTGCATGTGACTGTGGAGGCCCAAGGTTGATGTTGGAAATCTTTGATTCCTCTTCTAAAGTATGCTTAGAGGCATGGTCTGTCAATCAAACCCAGAGCTTACAATTACATCAATTTGTTACAGGGATCTGATTTTCTCCTTCCAAGATTGGAATGGTAGGTGGCTCTCAAGATCACCCTGCACTTATGTAGGTTCTGGGGATCTGAACTCTGCTCTTCATGGTTGCTACTTGCAGGCACGTGCTTCAACTACTTGATCTACCTCCTCAACCCCACAGTTTTGCTTCAACATTTCAAGTTTGGTGTTTTTCCTACACTAATAAGCTTTGAAGTGAGAGTCACACCCACCATCCTGTCCCATACTCAAAATATTTGGAAGCTGTTCTTGTAAAAATACATCCTACTTAGAGTGCAATGAAACTATCAGAGTATCTGAGATGGATTTTTAGCAGGGAGTGGCAAGCTTTAAAACTGACCCACAGATGAATGCTGACTGTCAGCACGCCATTTTCTAAATGATGGCTTCTGTAGGCATCCCGAAATGGGAGGCTTTCTGTGCTGACCATGGCGGCACTGTTGCCATGGTTCTGAATTCACATCTAAATTGCCATCATCATGCCCTCCTGCTCCCACGGCAAGCCAACTGTGGGTATGTGAAGCACACCTGCCTCCTTTTGATGATCCACCTGATCCTTTGCAAAGACACCCAGCTCAACATTGTCATTTCCACAATGTTTATCTTTTTTGGCTATTTCAACAGAGGATGTGTGTCCCCTGCTGTAGCTTAGCTCAGATCCGCGTGTCATCCTGTTGACCTGTTAAAAAGCAATATGCAGTACATTTCTGCTTGCAAATGGAGCTTGCTTCAGCCACACAAGCAACTGAAACACTGTTAAAAAAAAAAAAAAAAAGAACATTAGGTGGAAAAAGCCCTCCCGCATGTTTGTAAGGTACAGACATCACCAATCAAGGCCTTTCAAATTCCCGAGGTTAAACAGGCCTCACTCAAAGTTATAATGGTTGGTAAGTGGTACTGCATCTATATTGACCATTTACCCAGAAGAATTCTCATACACTTCCTTTTAATGTTGGTTTATAAAACACATTCAATCAAATACTTTCAGAAGTACCTCTAGAACATGTCGGCCATTTTGAAGCAATACTAAATCTGTTTTCGACTAAAACAAACCATGGTCTTTGGGGGAGAAGAATCAGAAATGTCTTTCGTTACTTTTTTTTTTTTTTTACTCTGGTAAACAATTATAAGACCAGGACACGAAAATGAAGGGTATTTGTTGTTGTTGTTGTTGTTGTTGTTGTTGTTGTTGTTTTAAGTTTCCTTAAGGGCATGTGATCCTTATTGCAATTGTACACAGAAAACTCTCAAGTGACTTTAATCCTCCTTATTGGTGGTGCAGTTCATCGCGATACAAAAAAGGGCTGCTACAATCTACCTGCTATTTACATGGCCCCAAACAAATAGAAAAACAACAAAGAAACATCACCTAAGTGTAAAGTGAGCAGTTGTAGTGTGTTGTGTTTTTTTCTCAAATCCCTAAACTCCAAATTTCAATTCAGGGTTCATTTGTCAGGGAAGAAGGGACTCCTCTGGTGGCCCCACTGGAATTAGAATTCATCCCTCATATCTGGCTAACAAATGCTGCTCTCTCTAGGTGGAAAGCAAATTGTTCAGTTTGACTTCTAGGGCTGTGCTGCCTGCAGAGGCTACAAAATACAGGTCCTCATCACTCTGAGTGGCTATTTCATTTAAAATGACATCACTGAGAGACTCAAAGAGAGGAAATCCTTCCCAGCCCAGGTCTCTTTCAAGGACGTGGAAGAATAAAAGATTCTTTCCTCAAATGCTAATATGCATTTTTAGAAAATAGTCATTTTGCAAATCTGTACTCCAAAGACTGCTCTATAGAATTTCAATTGCATTTCAATTTCAAATCAATTCCTATTTTTGCCAGAAACATTGGTTCTAAAAATGGACTATTCTTTTGTTAGTTCAAAGGTGTGTGTGTGTGTGTGTGTGTGTGTGTGTGTGTAGTGTGCATGTATGTGCAAGCAAATGCATGTGTATGGGGTACCTGTACAGGCATGCATGCAAGTAATTTATAACTGCAGAATATTTAAAATATTAATTATCTTTTATGTAGCTGTGATGAATATACATGTGTGTGTGTGTGTGTGTGTGTGTGTGTGTGTGTGTGTGTATATATATATATATATATATATATATATATATATATATATATATATGACTTTAAGGAAATAGAATTAAACATCTGATAACAATCACCTTTAGCCTTTAGAAATAACTTAGATTTTAAACATCAATTCTGGGCAATAGCACAACTCTATAAAGTTAAGGTTTCCTTTGGCGTACATATTTACCACTGGTTTTTCTTTGCTTCTGATTCCCAGCCCCCTTCCTCCACTTCCTAGCTGCCTCCTCTTGTAAATCAGCAAAATGAGAATGAGATTATCTCCTCTTAGATCCTGAGTATTAAATCAGATAATGAATGAGAGAAAGCCGTGTGAGCCATCAGGTGTCATTGTAAGATAAAGTATCACCAACGTGTTTTAAAGCACACAGTGAGACACCATCACTCTTGTGTGACACACTACAAAATGCCTTTCATTCCCGAACCTATCCCTCTCTAGATTGGCGTGGGAGCTTTACTGTTTCTGACAATGGACTCTGGACAGAAACTGTCATTTATTTAATGACATATATCAACCCCGCTTACAAATTACAGAAACAAGTACCTGGTACATTCTAGACCAAAAAATCGCTGGGAGTTGTTACCTCAGTACTTGATCCTGAAGGTTTTTACCATTGTTGCAGAAAAGAAATGGCAGCAACTGGCAGCAACAATTAAAAAAAATTTGTATTCTTTTATGTTTAGTCTAATCTGTTGCCTATTGAAATAAAAACAAACAGACAAGTGGAATTCTGCAGGACAAAAGTAAATAAAAATTATTGTCTCAAAAGTACATAGAATGAAAAATAACAAACACACAAAAAAAGATTTTTGTACACAAAGCCAGTGGCTAAAGACTTGTGCCTTGCCTTCATTTGGCTGCTGTATCTTACAGCCTGAATTGGAGTTTAGGTTCCTTACAGCGACCTTGCTAAGCTAGTGACAAGTAAGTAAAGAGGTCCTGCTCTCTAATAGAATATGTACATGGATTGGAACTTCCACTACTCATTTTCAGATGCTTGAGAAACAACATAAGAAGGAGAAGAAATAGTAACGTCTGACCTCTGTGATTCCAAGAGGCAGCCCCTGATATGAGCTTCCTGGCATACTTTATTCCAAGAACTTTCTATGTTATTTTTGGGCATTGGTGAAATAGAATAAATATATTTTAATGATTGTTCTCTATGTTTTTATGCTAATGAATAATCAGTTTCTATCTCGTGTGTGTGTGTGTGTGTGTGTGTGTGTGTGTGCGCACGCGCGCACGTGTGCGTTGCTTTAACATTTCAGATATACTTTGCCTTTGCTGCTACGGAACCAGAGCATAATGGCAAACACATATCCATTTGTCTGTGCTGTTACTTCACTTATAGAACTGATCGGCACTGTACCCTTATCCAGATAAATTGATACCAAGCACTCGGACCTGGCCATATAAAAATGACACTGACAGCAAATGAGCAAAAGGTGGAAAAAACAATTTCAGAGGAAGTTAAGTGCTCAGCAGGAACAGAGCATGTCACAGACAGGATTGGAAGGGAGCTGCTTAGAGGACGGCCAGGGAAAGCTCCCGTGATGGGGTGATGCTCTACCTCGGGCAAAGAACAACAGAAAGACTCTTTATGAAGTTCAGTCCTGATGAAGAACGTGGTGGACATTTAAATTCTAAAGCATGAACCAAGATCAAAGTTCTACAGCACAGCCAAGCTGAAGATGAGCCAAGACTGGAAATGGCCAGGAGCTTCTTCTCAAGGAACAGAACCAATAAGTAAACCTGTATTCCAAAGAGGACTATCAGCTTTGTTTACATGATACAGGCTACCAAGTCTGGTAATGACTGAATGATGAGGAGACTAAGAGTAAGCAGCTACTCAGTCTTTGAGACCGGATGCCTCAGCTTCCCACTGATGCAGAAGACAAGAAAGATTCTAGAGAGCTGCTGATCTTCAGTCCATGTTGGAAGGTCAAAGCCAGGTTCAGATGACAACATATGCAATGTGACCACCTGTGCCTCGTTCCTGTGGCCATACCTTTTGTGCCACAATGGACTGTACTCTCCACCTGTGAACTGAAATACTCCCTCCCTTCCTTTAGTTGCTTTTGTTTGGGATTTTGTTGGCAGCAATGAGAAAAGTTACTAAATCAGTCCCACAATGTGCAGACACATATGTGAGACAGATGAAACCGTGGGAAGCCCTGCTTAAAGTGAATGGAAGCTGATGTCACATCATTGGGTGATGCCCAGGTTAGTCACCCAGTTGAGCCTTTCCCCATCCTGTACCCAGAAAAACTACAACCACAATAAAACGGTGGCTTTCCCCAGCTACTAGAGGTGTCATTAATCACCCATCAATAGAAAGTCAGCCCATCTAAACCAGTGGTTCTCAATTTGTAGGTCTGGACTCCCAACAGAGTCACATATCAGACATCCTACATATCAGATACTTACATTACCATTCATAACAACTACAGAATTACAGTTCTTAAGGACCAACAAAATAATTTATGGTTTGGGATCACCAATGAGGAACTGTATTAAAGGGTCACAGCATTAGGAAGGTTGAGAACCAGTGATCTAAATTGTGCATTTACTACAACCACAGGAATTTGGATATAGTCAGAGCCTAGTTGGCCATCATTGGGAAGAGAGACCCCTTGGTCTTGCAATCTTTATATGCCCCAGTACAGGGGAACTCCAGGGCCAAGAAGTGGGAGTGGGTGGGTAGGGGAGTAGGAGGGTATAGGGTACTTTCGGGATAGCATTTGAAATGTAAATAAAGAAACTAATAAAAAATAAATAAATTTTCTGACTAAAAAAAAATTCAACAATTTCATACCTCCTTCTTAAATATCTTTGTGAGATAATCTTAGATTGCTTTAGTAGTTTCATTCAATAAATGTGGGTGCCTAGTCATTGAAGCTATTTATTGTTCATAAGGGATTATGGGATGACCTTTAACACATATGGGCAGCTTGAGTAATTTAGGGAACTCTGGAAAGCACACCCATAGCCCTAAAGAAGCTTTTCAAATATGTCGTTAATGTATATTATTTTCTGATCACTTAATTATTTATTCTCCCTCTGCACCATTTGGGGAAGCTTAAATTGATAAAGATTAGAAAATTAGGTAGTAGAGTTTGTTTAAATAATTATCTTTAGAAGACTGCTTTCCCAAGACAGGGGAGGATTATTTGAAAGAAATATCATCTTTCAATGACTTCTCCTGAGGCATTGCCAAAGGGCAAATAATGGAACAGAGAGGACTACTGAGCAATATAGGCTATCTAGTATTAAATGTCTGCCTAATAGAGAATCGCACGCTTCAATTCAAGAGAGAAGGCTCCACCAAGTCTGTAGGAAGAAAAGTAATAAGGTTTTATAACAAGACCAAGCAGCCCTCTCTGAAACGCAGAGAGAAATCTTTTCAATAACAGACAAGAAGGATTTGGAGTTGAGTGGTGAAACTCTGCCCCCGTGTCAAAGCCATGACTGATGAAGTTCAAGCGTGCAAGGGCTCTTTAGTCAAATGCATTCGTCGGAAATCACGGGAGTGTGTGTAATAACTTCCTCTCATTGCCTTAGCTTGCTTGTTATTCTGGTGTTAAGATAGGGAACAGCCGTCCAGTGTAGTCATACATGGTTGCAGGCTGGTATGAGAACCAATCATATTTCCAACCCTGAAAGGATCTCCAGAGTAAATCTACTTTATACTTGAGGAAGCAAGAACTTCAGCCAGATGTAGTTTGCTCAAGGATGGAGAACAAGAACCCTGATGTTCTAACCACGTTTGTTCCCCTTTGGTGCATACATTCTCCAAATTAATTCTTTAGCTAGTGTCTCTACCAGTAGATAGTCAAATAATAATGATTAAAATGACTTTGCTTTCAATAAACTAGTCAATACCTGATTGGCTTTCTACTATCAGAAGGGTAGAAAAGCCAAGGCCAAGCTCCATCTGGGAAACAATGAGACCTTGCAGGAGGTAAAACGCAGGACGTTTTCTGTGCTCCAGTCTTCCCATTGGCCTGGAAACAGAACTAACCCCCATATCATGCCTTACACTGGACCATATGCACAGCGAGTGTATAAGGACTTCAAAATTACAGTTACAAATATACAATGAGATCACCAAAAATAAAAGAAGCTGTCATTTCTCCCATCAACGAGCAGTGTTGATAGTTTTTTCAGTAAACATATTGTCTCCAGATAAAAATATTTTTTACATTAAAAAAAAAAAAAAGAGGATGGAGGGGGTTGGAGATTTAGCTCGGTGGTAGAGTGCTTGCCTAGCAAGTACAAGGTCCTGGGTTAGGTCCTCAGCTCTGGATTAAAAAAAAAAAAAAAAACAGGGGCTCAGGCAACAGCTCAGTCAGTGAAGTTGTTATGTTAAAAACATGAGGACCCAAGTTCAATCCTTAGCACTGACAGCTCAAAATATAGAGCACCGTGCTACATCCTTACAGTCCTAGAGCTTGGGAGACAGAGACAGGCTCCCTGACAAGCCAGTCTAGCATACATAGCAGGCTCAGGGCCACTGAGAAACCCTGACTCAAAAAAAAAAAAAATGTACTCTAGGAATAACATCTAAGGTTGTCCTCTGGCTGAATCCATACACACACATAAGTATGCACACATATATACACAGACATCCAAAAATAACTAATAGAAAGATGATAGGTAGGTAGATAGATAGATAGATAGATAGATAGATAGATAGATAGATAGATAGATAGATAGATAGATAGATGATAGTTAGATAGATGATAGATAAAGATAATAAGGCTCTTTGATCTTATTAGTTATCTCACCTAGCCTTTAAAAGAACAAATATTTCTTATCTAAAAACAAACCAACAACAACAAAACTCTGAAGAACAGAGTGGAGAGATGGCCCAGCATTATTAAGAACATGCTGCTCTTACAGAGAGACTGAATTTGGTTTCCAGCACTCATGTTGAGCAGTTTGCAATTGCCTCTAACTCTACTTCCAAGGTATCTTATGTCCTATACATGTGCACATGCACATATGTAGAAACAGGCGCATAAGAATATACACATAATAGAAAAGATGAAACAATAGCAAAGTGATATTCCAACTTCCTGAGCATCAAGTCTTAATTGTCTTAATTCTGATTATCCCAGACCTTCCTAACCTCAGTTTTAAAACAGATGAGTTTAAGGCAGATCTGCAATGGCTTATTGGGATAAGCTCTTAAAGAACGCATAATTAATTTTTTAAGAGAGGAACATCCCAACACTCCAAATGCCTCCTTCCTATACAGAAAGCAGTCTTCTGTCTCAGTGAGAGTGAGCTTTGGGTTACAAAGTCCTCTGGATTTAAAGGTCAATTAGTTTGGTTCCACTTTGATTAGAAGCCATCATAACAGCGCGGCATGAGTAATTTATAGAGGCATAAATATTGACATCAATTTTTGTCAGATATTCCGATATCATAAACATCATGTAAATCTAGGCACCAGCAATCAATTTGCACATAATGGACTAATTTGATTAGAACTATACGGCTGTGCTATTTGAGCTCCAGAGTCCCTCGCCTCTTCTTACATTAAATCATCATTTTAAATCATGCCGAAGTGTCCCTCACAGCAAGCAATCAAAAACAGAAAATTTAAGCCCATTGGATCTTTGCCTAATTTAATGATTTTTTCACAGGGGTTGTGCTCAGTTGGAACCGCAAGCAAGGTTCTGGCCTTGTGCCTAGAAAGGACTCCATATTCCTACTTTCCCTTCAGTCTTTAATCTTACTCAGAAAACCGACTTTCTCCACATAACCAGTCCTGAGGTGTGTATCATATAATTTTATTTTTTTCTTTCTAAAGTTAATATATATTGATGATACAAATTAATAGACAATGTGAAATGTTTTCGTATATGAACATCACATATCTTGACTGTATTCATCCCCGTTTTTTTTTTTTTTTTGTCTCCTAAACCTTCTCCTTGCTCCATCCCCGATCCTCCAGTCCAATTCCTGATATAACTTGGTTACTTTCTTTTTTAAGGTTTTATTTATTATTTTTAAATTACAAGTATGTATGTGACTGTGTAAATGTGTGTGTGGATGCCTAGGGAGACCAGAAACACAACTCCTCAGAGTTGGAGTTACAGGCCGTTATGAACTGACCAGTGTTGGTGCTGGGAACAGAAGCCAGGTCTTCACAAGAGCAATAAGCACCCGTATCTGCTAGCCATCTCTCCAGCCCTCCCCCAAGATCCCCCAAAATGATTTTCATAGGATGGTGGTCTCTAGTGGCCTGAAGCAAGAGAGAATATCTTATTATAATTGATCTTGTTAACAGGGAAAACCAGAGGACAAAGCTTGTGGCCGGATCTTGGAGAGCAAGGGTCTCTACTTTGTTTTTGTGTTTGTTTTTTTTTTTGTTGTTTTTGTTTTTGTTTTTTTTTATCACACATGACACTTTGTAAGGCATAGGGAACCCTGTCAGCAAATGCTGCAGAGAGGATGAGCAAGTTCACACACATGCTCATGCTTTGTGAGCATGAAGCACTGAGTGTGGCCACACACGCGCGCGCGCGCGCGCACACACACACACACACACACACGTTCATTTGCCTGTGACATTCTCAAAATTTTGACACCAGGTCTCTCACTAATGAGTCTAACCTGGCTAGACCATAAGCCTCCAGAATCTGCCTGTTTTCACCTTCCCAGAACTAGGATTACATGTAGATGCCATAATGCCCTGCTGGACAACCACACTACCCTGCATGTATATGGATGCTGAGGCTCTGAACCAGTCCTTACACTTTCAGGGCAAGTACTTTATCTACTGGGCCATCTCCCCACACCCAAATCACAGATTCTGTCTATAAAACTCATACACAAATACATTGTATAAATAAAAGTATAAAAACAGGAAAATAAATATATATATGAAATAGTAAGTACTTAAGCAAAGCACAAAGAAGATTCGGGTCTCTGATGGTCAGAAAAATGAGCTGGACCATGAAGCTGAACCAGCGCTTGGTTTCTGGATTTGTAGTTTACCTGTGAAGTGCCCCTTGCCCCCCAGGAAAGATTTCTCTTCCCACAGCACTGGAATATTATCATCATTGTAATAGACTGTGGTTAAAGTGTGTGTGTGTGTGTGTGTGTGTGTGTGTGTGTGTGTGTGTGTGTGAATGTGAATGTATATGCATAGCTATGCATGTGTATATGGATACCAGATGTCTACCTTGGCTGTCTTTCTCCATCACTCTCCACATTAATTTTTGAGCAAGATCTTTCATTGAACCTGGATCTCCTGGATTTATCTAAATGATTGTGTCTGGGAGCTCCAGGTGTACTCCTGTCACAGCCTCTTCAGGGGAATTATAAATGTTTGCTTCTATTTTTGAGCTTTTTATATAGGTGCTGCTCAGGATGGAGCTCAACTCCCCATGTTTTTACAGTAACTGCCTTATCAAATGAGCCATCGTCCCAGACCTGTGGTTGAACTTTAATAAGCTCATCTGAAAGGCATCTACCAATACGCCTAGCTCAGATCACTTACCCCACTGTGTTTGTGTACCAATACTTGGCTGGTTGTGAGAGCACCTGAGGCTCTTGCAGTGCTGGGAGGCGTTAGAGCTATTGTGCTCTGAGCTGAGGATCCAAAGCCCTTTGGAGCAATTTCTCAAACATCAGCATGCAGATGAATCCCATAGAAGCCTATAGAGTTTCTGACTCCTTAGGTCTGGGTGAAACTGAGAACTTCCATTTCCATCCATTTCCCTGTGATGCTGGGCCTGGGGCCATGAGTTCAGAACCACTGCTTTTGAAGAATTTCATTGATTGAACCAGAATCACAGCAGGAAAAAAAATGAGTTGTAGATTACAAGTGTGGTGACCTCCTAGAGTTAAGTTGAGTCTAGCAGCAGTGCTCATGGAGAAACCCACAGTGACTACCAAATGGGCTGTGAGGCGTGAAAGGGCAGAGTACCAATGGCATGAATCCTCAAGGCCCAAGACACCTGGACTCTGCCAACAAGGTCAGAATCTCCCTTCTCCTGACTCCATTCAATAAAAATGAAACACCCAAGAAGCTGCACACCCTGACTGTGTGCAGACTGAGAAATCACAGCATGTGTAGAAGAGTGAAGCTGTCTAGCGTTAAGCTCATAATAATAGAAAGGAACAGAAATACACAGCAGAGAACAATGCAGAGCTGGGCATAAAGGAGCCATGGCATCCCTGGCACTTACTAAATGAGGCACTGTTTTAAACCATCCAATCCTCAAGCCAGCTCCAGGAGTTATGCAGCATAACTTGTCCTACTTTATTTATTTATTTATTTATTTATTTATTTATTTATTTATTTATTTGAGTTTTTCAAGACAGGGTTTCTCTGAATAGCTCTGGCTGTCCTGGAACTCACTTTGTAGACCAGGCTGGCCTCGAACTCAGAAATCCGCCTGCCTCTGCCTCCCAAGTGCTGGGATTAAAGGCATGTGCCACTACGCCCGACTCTTGTCCTATTTTTAAATTCTGGAATTTTGAGATGCAGAAAGATTGAGCTGCTAAGGTCACCCAGCTAATTAAACTAGAACCAGAATCTAAATCCAGGCTCATTCCACCTCTTTGCTTTCCACAACTGTGCTGTCTGGAGTCTTGAACAGAAAGATAAGACTAACAAATATTGACAGGATGGCTAGGAACATGGCTACATATATAAAGTGCGTGAAGGCCCGAGCTCAGTCCCCCAAGACCCACAGTTTTAAAAATTAGATGTTGGGTTAGGTATGGCAGGGCACAACTTTAATACCAGTACTAGGAAGGCAGAAGCAGAAGTATCTCTGTGAGTTTGAGAACTGCCTGGTCTATTTAGAGTTTCCAGGACCACCATAGTCATATAATGAGATCCTGTCACATCCCTCCAATCAAATACAAAATTTAAAAAGGCATGGTAAGAGCCGGGTGTGGTGGCACACGCCTTTAATCCCAGCATTTGGGAGGCAGAGGCAGGCAGATTTTTGAGTTCGAGGCCAGCCTGGTCTACAAAGTGAGCTCCAGGACAGCCAGGGCTATACAGAGAAACCCTGTCTCAAAACACAAATTAATTAATTAATTAATTAATTAATTAATTAATTAAAATTAAAAAGGCATGGTAGTGCATACTTGTGATTCCAGCACCAAGGAAGCAGAAAAAGAGCAAACCCCCATGGCTCACCAGAGAGTCAGTCAGCCTACTTGATGATTTTAAGTCAGTGGGAGGCCCTTATACAAAACGTGTTGAATATCACCTGAGGAAGCACAGCTAAAATTCTTCTTTGAAATATATATGTATACACACACACACACACACACACACACACACACACACACACACACATATATGCATATGCACCTGCACACACAAGATCTGTCTCTGTCTTCTCTCTCTCTCTCTCTCTCTCTCTCAAACACACACACACACACACACACACACACACAGTAAAAATGGGCTAAGATTATAGGCAATTTATGAGAATAGGTCAAATTTACCAATTAGAAACCTACCCTTTTTCTTTCTGTCCCTAAGTATGTACTGGTACCCAGAAATCTGTCCTAGAAGCTATATATGGACAACCAGTACTGTACCTTCTTCAAAATTAAGATAACCCAAAGAACCATAACCATGCCTATCATCTATACTGGATGATAGCATACTGCTCATTTCTCTAAGTATCATGCATCCAGGGAAAGCAAGCCGTATGATAAATGGTACCTCTGTCCTCTGTCCTCTGTCCTATGCATTAGAGCTGGCTGCTCTCCCACAAACAAGGCCAAAATTGTAAGCAACTGGCACAGAGTCAGTGACAATATGAAAATTACTTGTAAAATAAACTTGATCCCCTGTTATAAATGCTGTTTGAATTTTAATTTGCTAACAATATTTTAATGTGGTAATTGAGGTCATGGAAGACGTGGCTAGAGATGAAAACATCTGTAACTGTCGATTTGAAGAACGCTGTGTTGCCCAGGTTTATAAAATCCCCCAGGAAATAATAGGGAAACACACTGCATGGAGTTGGCTGTGAACAGACACCAAAACAGCAGAAAAAAGACATTATTCCTGGGAACAGTAAAGAGTTAGAAAGAAGTTGTCAAAGGCTATTTGTTATCTGAAACATCTTTGCTTTGAGTCTGGGCCCTAAAACTACACAGAAATTATCTTTTTGTTATTTTTATTTTATTACTGTTAGTTTGGTAGGTTGGTAGATAGGTTTGTTTGATTGGTTGGTAGAATAGTTGAGATTTGGTTGGTTGGTTGGTTGGTTGGTTGGTTGGTTGGTTGCTTGGTTGGTTGGTTGGTTGGTTGGTTGGTTGGTTGGTTGCTTGGTTGGTTGGTTGGTTGGTTGGTTGGTTGGTTGGTTGGTTGATAGGTATACCAGTAGGTTGCTCGGTTGGTGGATTGTTAGGTAGGTTGCGAGTTGGTTGCTTGGTTAGTAGGTAGGTAGGTTGCTTGGTTGGTAAATTGCTTGCTAGCTTGTTTGCTTGGTTGGCAGATAGGCAGGTAAGTTGCTTGCTTGGTGTGTTGGATGGTAGGTTGGTTGTTTGGTTGGATTTTGAGACTAGATCTCATGAAGTTTAGGTTAACATTGAACTTGTCGTGTTACTGAGGATAAACTTCTAATCTTGTCATCACTACTCAAGTGCTGGGATTACAGGCTTCTACCACCATACCTGCCTTATGCACTGCCATGATTGGAACCTAGGGCTTTGTGTACTGGGAAAGCACTCTAGGAACTTAACTACCTCTCCAGTCCTTTCTTACTCAAATAAAATGGTTTAATAATTTAATTTAATTAAATATAAATAAATATATAAACAGGTTTGTTTGTTTGTTTGTTTTTATTTGGAAGAGTGAGAAATGTGCTACAAGTTTGCACTAACTGACTTCATAATTACTGTCATGCAGCTACTGCCCCAGGGTGAGTCTTCGTCCTCTATCTCTCCTTTGCATGCTCCATTTCATGCTCTCCTTTGGCTTAAAGCCTCATTTCTATTATGAAGCCCAGGAGCCCAGAGTTTCACTCATTTCCTAGGCCAGCTACATGCTGGGAATGGGGCAGAACAGGTTATTATTAGAGATATTGTCATCTTGCTCTCTCCCCTTGTTCATAGATTTCCATTTGTACAACGTAACTAACTTCACAGACAGGGAACTCTAGATGAAGCCACTGACCAGCAAAGCCCTGAAAACAAACCTTTATGCTCTGCCCTTTGCCTGACACTCAAAGTCCTATCCTCTCTGATCCCTGCTGGAGCCATGCATCCTCACCAAAGGCCTGTGGGCTATAATGCACCCTTCAAACCAAACCAAAGTCTACCTAGTTCTCATTCTTCTCCCCTCCCAGTTTATGTTCTGTGACTCCATCATCACCATGCCTCTCCTGCTCTCCTGCTCATCATCTTGATCCTGATCATTTGTCCAACCACAGCTCAAGTTCCTTCTTTAAAGTGAGTCTGGATGACTTCATTAACTTGGGTGTTTATTTCCTTCTTGTTTCAAATCCTTGCTCAAAAATATCTTTTTTAGAATTATATACTTCCTCTTGTGGTCTTGAAAAGAAGAAATTTCCCAAATGCATATATACACAATCTAAAAAGATTTACAATAGAGTTATCCTATAATTGAATTTAAAAAAGAGTTATCCTATAATTGGGTGGTACCTTGGGTCAACAAACAAAAAGCCTAGTTCTAGGAATGGGTTATCTTTTTTGGACTCGATGATCACTGAAGTCCCATAGATCTCCTCCAATCATCATAAAGTCTTGGTTTGAATGAGAGTGCTCCCCATAGGTACATTGAATACTTGATTCTCAGTTGGTGGAACTGTTTGAGAAGGATTAGGAGGTATGACCTTGTAGGAGGAGGTGTGTCACTGGGGGCAGGTTTTGGAGTTTAAAAGACTTGAACTATTCCTGGTGAATTATACCTCCTTCCCTCTCTGCCTCTTACTTGAATCAAAGTATTCCTATTCTACTGCCATGCCTCTTCTCTGCCATCATGGATTCTAAGCCTCTGACTGTAAACTTAATTAAGCATTCTCTTTTATAAGCTCCTTTGGTATATAGGTGATCTGTTTCAGCAATAGAGTGCACACATTACTGTCAACACTCTTGATTACTTTTAATAAAAAAGCCATGCCCCCATGATAAGACCTTACTGCTGAAGGCACCACATATTTGAGTCATAGAATGTGGGGAAATAAAGCTGAAATGATATTGATATGCAATTTCATCCCTACTATCTAACTTTCTAGTGTTCTAAGGTGTTGTG
>CACVCL010016520.1:0-172500 GCA_902729485.2 Mus minutoides | reverse complement strand
AAAAGAATTTGAAAAGTTCTGGAAAGTTTGGAAAGCTCTGTGTGTGTGTGTGTGTGTGTGTGTGTGTGTGTGTGTGTGTGTGTTTCTGTTCTTGCCATTATTTTCCCATTCACTTTACTTATTCATCTGCAAATCTCTTTGCATGTTCTTCCTGGCATTCTCTTGTTAGTTAACCAAATTGAATTTTTCCATCTCTGGAAACTGTCTCCTTAAAGTTCACTAAGATGAGCCAGGTGACAGTGCTGGCCCATGCTTTTAATTCCAGCACTTGGGAAGCAAATGCAGGCAGATCTCTATAAGTTCAGGGCCAGCTTGGTCTACAGAGCAAATTCCAGGACAGCCAAGGCTACCCAGAGAAACCCTATCTCCATCCCACTAAGATGCTAATTCAATATAACAAAATATTGTGTGTCATATTCAACACTGTTTGGAGGCTGTTTTTACAGGTTAATTTGTGTTTTGTTTTGTTTTTTTTTTAGTTGTGTGAATGTGTGAGTGCATGTACACATGTGTGAATGTACCGTGTTTATTGGCACATGTGTGTTGGTGCCTGTGGAGACCAGAAGAATGGATAAGATTTTTTTTTTTTTGGAGCTGGAGTTGCAGATGGTTGTGAACTCTCTGTGTTTTTTGCTTTTTGTTTTGTTTCTAATCTTTCCCTGAGGCCAAAGTGATAGTACAGCAGCTAGGAGCACTTATTTCTCTTGCAGAAATCCTGAATTCAGTTCCATGCACCCACATAGCAACTCACCTGTCCATAACTATAGCTCTAAGCAATCCAATGCTTTCTTCTGGCTTCTCAGGAACCACCCTACATGCACACAGCATTCACTCACACAGAGACACATAAAAAAGAATAATACAACTTAAATCTTCAAAAATAAGAGGAGTACAATTGAGAATGTCTTCACATCAACCTCGTGCACACACATGCACATACACACATACATACATGCATGCATACATACATACATGAAAACACAGATACAGGCTTATACATATCTATACACACAGGCACACACATACATACACACTTGCATATATATGCACACATACACACATATGCACCAAACACGTATACACACACATATATACATACATATATACATACATACACATACCACATATTCATTCACATACACATGCATACATAATCCTATATACCTATATACATGCACATACCTACAAACACACACAGAGAGTATTTTTAAAGAAGGTGTTGTTTTTCCATATATGGGAAATTACTATGCAAACTATTTTTTATAGACTGACAAAAAGTGGGACTAGAAATGTGGAGAGGTACCATCTTTTGCACCTTTGGAGGGGCATTTTGGGACACTGACTCTGCATTCTCTTCAACAACAACCAGCCTATTTCTAGCTAATTGGTTCTTTTCACTATCGGTGAAGTACTCTGTCATAGTCACAGCTGGCCGGAGGATGCTGCCTTCTCAGAACCTCTTCCCTCCTGAAGCCACACTTGTATGGCTTTCCCTGTGGTTGTTGCAGTCTCCCTTTCCCAGGAGGTAAGCAAGGTTATCTGTCTTACAAACAGTGTCACTAACATGTGGGCAATAAACTGAAACTCTTACCCAGCTAAGGGGAGGCATGGAGTACAGGGAGAGGCAAATCGGAGCAGTTGTAGCTCTTTATAAATGCCCAGCATTTTCAAGCTCTGCACACTCGTAGTACCTGCTGATTGATAGGCTGAAGTTTGAGCCCTGGATTCAGTAGCAGCCTGTGATGAGATTCCCCAAAGAGGCAAAGCCCCCCCCCCCAGATCTTTAATGTGTGTGCAGGGCTGCGTTGGAGGAGGATAAATGTACTGTATATGATAGTCTAACGGACCCTCTGTTTTTTAGTGTTGTGAATATTGACTTCCAGATGGATTTAATCAAAATCAATAACAAAACGTACGGTAATGAAGTAATGTAAAAGGCAGTAATGTATAGGCCAAGAGGTTGACTATGGAATATATTAACAGAAAGCAGCCTTAGAAGAATGAAGCACCCTGTTCTGAGTCTTTCTTCACCGCATAGAAGACAATAGGAGAGAGAGAGAGGGAGAGGAAGCTTCTAATGCTGCTCACAAATTGGGTTCTTTCCAGAACTGTAAAAATATTATCTTCTTAGCAAATTTAGCAAAACGTCATCAGAAGGCAGAAAGGAAAGAATTTAAACACCAGTTTACAAGATCATAAAACTGACTCAGAGATTCTATGATAAAATGACTGGCTCTTAACAATATTTTAATGATTTTCTAAGAGTTAAATGACTTTAAAATGTTTTATGTATATTCTTGGAGCATGTCCAGGCACCCTACAGTTAAATGTTAAAGGGTACAATTGTTAAGATCTGTCCACTCATTAAATCTATAACCTAACAGGTGAATGGTGAAAATATACTATGTAGAATTGTCCAGAATGTCCCAGAATGGTTCTGAATAATCAAATTTCTCAATAGACATTTGTCTTTTACTGTCAATAGACAGTACAGCTTTAAAACACAGAGAAAAGTAGCTCATACTGGTATTCTCTAGACTTCTTCCTTTGTTATTGTTTCAAAGGAAGCCTAATGTTCTCCCAGTAGGCTGCTGCAATACAGGATTTCAAGGGCACTGGTGAGAATAGGTAACAAACGCTAACAAAAGTCTCCTGGCTTCCTGCTAGACTCTGGAACAGCTGAAGCTCAGTGGTCGTCCTTGCTTCTCTCCTTTACCTTGTGTCCTTTTCTTGTGTTTGGCTGTCAATCCTCTAACTTTATCACTGTGTCCTCCCTTGGACTGCCCCAACCCACCCTTCCAAGTGCCCCATCTCCCCCTCTGATGACTTTCTTTGCATTCTCCAGAGGAGCTTAAAAAGAGAAAGCATGAAGAAGAGACAGTGTAAAGCAATCATCTTTTCATAACAGATGAGATGGCTGATCTGTGTACCTTTTCTTGAAATGAAGCAAAGATAAAGAAAGAGAAGAAAATGGAGGGTCCGGGAAGGGTAAAAAGGAAGAAAAGAAGAAGAGAGGGGGAAAAGAGAAGGGGAGAGAAAAGAGAAGAGAGGGAGAAAGGGAGGGAGGGATGGGAGAAGGAGGGGAGGAAGAAAGGAGGGAGGACGCAAGTTAAAGCTGAATTAGTGATGCTTGCTTGCACAGCTCCTCAGTGATTGGTGTGAACTTCCAGTGCCCATTTCTGTGGTGACCTCCTGATTTGAGACCAGCACAGACACTTGGGGTGCTGAAGGTGGACAGCCTAGGCACGAGCATATCCAGTCTGCTAACATTTTCTCCTGGTCCTAGGCAGACTCCCCCAAAGCAGCTGGAATATAAGCCAAAGTTATAATCAGCCCTTTTTAGCAACTTCACACCCAGGACGCAATATATTACTGTAGGCAGCAAAGGAGAGATGCAGCCACTTAAGACTAACAAGGGTGGCTTAGAAGTTATCCTTGCCTGTTCAGTATGAGGCTAGAAGCAGGGAATGTGGCAGGATTGTCTGGTTTGGTTTGGTTTGGTTTGGTTTGGTTTGGTTTGGTTTGGTTTGGTTTGGGGCATCACACTTACATGGGATGTTTTTTCTACCTAAACAATCCCATCTCCCTCCATCACTACTTGTTCTTCTCTCTGCACATAAAATAATTCAGAGGTGTAGACTTCTAGAATAATGTATAAAGAATCAAGTTATCTGGCAAGCCAAGATTTACCACCAGGCCTCATGCCCTTCACCTAAGTCATTCAGAAAAAGAAGAGTCTCAAAGAGCCAGTAATTTCATCTTGACAGGTTTCAAATAATCTTTGACATTCCGCTTCTGCTTCTTGGTGAACAGTTTTCATCAAAAAAAAAAAAAAATTAAAGAGACGCTTCCATTTGGGGATCATTTCCTTCATCTATTTTTCATTTGAATTGCACATTGGTATATTGAAGAAAAGGCTTCCTAAATCAGTTATCAAATAAATGTAGGAATGTAAATCTAAATCTAATTGCCAAGCTTATAGTTCCCCTCACAGCCAGAAGAAGTGCTTTCCTTTGGCTTCTTTTTTTAAAAAATGCAGTGTAGTGTGTGTGTGTGTGTGTGTGTGTGTGTGTGTGTGTGTGTGTGTGTGTACAGGTCAGAGAACAACTTTGGAGAGTCAATTTTTTTCTTTATACCATGTGTGTCCCAGTTACTAAATTCAGGCAATCAGGCTTGGTGTCAAGTGCCTTTATGCTGATCCATCTTGCCAGCCCAATCCTCTTTTTTAAAGGAATTAAAAAGGGAAAACCTGGTATTACTACACCAAAAAACTGATATTGTCACCCTCACACCAATTCAATGAAAGAAAATGTCCATAAACCTGTGATAGCACACAGAAAGTTAGGCAGATAGGCAAGGCTGTTTGTTTCCAGTGGTTGGGTAAGTTCCTAATAATTCCATGGGCACATGCATGTCCCCCTACATTGTGTGTGTAGGCCCTGGAATAAGGAGTGCAGAAGAATGCAGCAAACAATGATACTTAGTTGACAAGTGTGACGTTGCACTTATAGAAGGCCCTGAATTCCAAAATCTAAGGTATTTGGACTTTATCCATAAGATGATATTGATTGAGTATGAAATGAAAACAAATGAGACAAAAGCTATTTCAGGAAGATGTATGTATTGTGGCTGCTTAGCAACAAGGAAAATAGAGTGAGTAGGAACTGGATAGGAGAGGGAACTGAGGCTGGGGATAGAGATAGTGGGGCTGTCATCCACAGCCCAGGAAAAGGGGCCTGACCCTCAGTGCTCACAGGTTAGCATCTTGTCCTGAGTGTCTCAGAATCAACCATATTGGGAGATGTGATTTCTGAAGATGTAATTAAAGAAACCATGCTAGGAGAGTGGCTCCTAATTCAATATGACTGGTGACTATATGAAGAGGGACAGAGACAGAGAGACAGAGACAGAGACAGAGACAGAGCATGCTTATTACATACAGGAGCTTGTCACCAAATATAAAGACCTGTGTTCAATCTCCATGCTTGTAGGAGAAAACTGACTTTGATGAGTTGTCTGCTGACCACTCTAAAAGTGTCCAAACACATAGACATGCATCAAACAAACAAACAAACAAACAAGTAAATGCTGTAGGCCAGCCACCATGGCGGTGGTGTCGGCAGTCGCAGGAACAAAACTTGGCTTTGTGAGAGCAAAAGTTGCTAAGCCTTTGGTAATATTTGCCTTTATTGATTCTTCTCTATTCTGTGGCCAAACCCCACTGACTTCTGGTAAGTAACAGATGACTTCTGAAAAATAAATTATTTTACTTAATTTTTAAAGTGGGAAATTTGGGTATAGATACACTATCAAGAAAGCTACATGAAGGGATTAGCTTATTCTGATTCTTTGTTCATTTACTCTGAAGCCTCTTGGTGATCAGACAGAGGTTCAGAGTTCCTTAACTCTTCATCAACCAGAGAGAAAAGAAAAGAAATTCACTTACACAGACAAAAGGCACACACACACACACACACACACACACACACACACACACACACACACAGACTCATACACATACATTCTGATCAGACCTGACCACTTGTCTCATCAACTCCATAAGTATTCATGTATACTTACATACATGCACATATACCTACACATGTATTATGTGCACACATATAAACACACACACACACATACACACACACACACACATACACACACACTTCCTGGGATGAAGTCTCTAAGAGCCCTGTATTCTTTGAGCTCACCCATCGCAGGCCATGAAATATGGGCCATCTCCAGAAAACTCACTTGCATGCCTTTAACTTCTCCTATATGGCTTCTGAAAAATAAATCATTTCACTTAATTTTTAAAGTGGAAAATTTGGGTATAGACACACTTTCAAGAAAGCTACATGAAGGTAAAGGCAAGGATAGAGCTAAGCCAAAAATGGCCAAGACTCCTCCCAAAGTCAGAGGATGACATGGGATGTGATCTTTCTCAGCTTTCATAAAATAACACTAAAAAAATATCACCCCAATCCTGGACTTCTACCTTCATAGCCATGAGGCACAAGTTGTGCCATCTTGTCATCCAGTTTTCATCCCTTGCCATGACCCAGACAGAACTTTTCATCAGACTCTTACTGGGCGAAGTGAACTCAGCCCTGAAAAGAGTAGATGAAATCCTCCCTTGAAGTCCTCCCCCTTCAGAGGCTTCCACTCTAGCTTAAGAAAGTTAGGTAGAAAAAGGAACAAATTATACACGTGCTTTGAAGTAAAAGTAGGGCAGGATGACAGATGGAGAGATGGGGAGTGTTTCTGTGATGAGATGAGGTCTGGTCTCCCAGGGCTCTGGGTGGCTCGGGGCTGAGAGCTGAGGACTAACAGAGAGCCTTGCAGAAAGCTACAGTGATTTGGTATGTTCAGAGTACAGAGCCCAGAGACCCACTGGAGTTCAGATGAGGGCTGAGAGGCTGAGCAGGGCTAAAGGAGATTTGTGAGTTTATCACAAAAATTATAGTAGTTAAAGGGAGCATTATCCAGGGTGGTAAACCTGACTATCTCAGGAAGTGCCCTTCAAAGGAGGTATTTAGATGTAGGAAGAGGTCAGTGAAGCTTCTGAAGTGGGTCAAGCAAACATGATAATGTCTTTGGCCAAGCTGGGAGCAGTCATGGTCAGCTTGTGAAGGGTGTGTATGGAGGGCTACCAAGTACATGTGGGATAACTGTGTTCCCCTATGTTGGAAAAAAGACAACACAGTCCATAAAGTGCTTGCTGTATATGCATGGAGGACCTGAGTTTAGCACTGGGAAAGTGGGGACAGAGGATCCCAGGGGTGCTAGACAATTATTCTAGCCATATTGAATGTCTCTATATACACACAAAGAAGATTTTTTTTTTAATGATAGTGAAAAGAGATTGAAGAAAACATTGATGCTGACTCTGTCCTTCACATGCATTATACACATACATGCATGTATGGTTCACATGTAAACACATTCAGAGGATTAAACAAGAGGGATGGAGGCCAGAAGATGCACACACACACACACACACACACACACACACACACACGCATGCATGCATGCAAACATTCCAGGGGCTCACCATGTAAAATCTTCAATTCCCCACACATGTGAATATTCTGTATGACACTGTGTGGAGTCATCCTTCAGGACCTGACCTGCAAGAAAACCAGTAGCAGATGCAGGATGTGTTGACTGGAAACTCCAGATCTCTGGGAAGAAAGCAAACCCCTTCCTTCTCCTTGTAAAGTACTCAGCTTCAGCCATTTCATTATGGTGATGAAAACAAGACTAATGGGGTATTAACAGCTAAGGGGATGCTAATAAAAGGAAGCCTAGGTGTTTGAGTGGGTCTCAGCACTCCAGGATTAGCTGAGCACACAGTATGACTAGGCCCACGGTGAACAGCGACAGTGAGTGCTTTCAAAGAGTACATTCCCAAGCAAAGTGCATTTTAACAGAGAACATCTGCTCACCTCTCCATCTTTCAAAATATTCTCCTCTCCACCTCCACCCTCCCACCCCATGCTCTCCCTGGTGAGAGCCATTGGTCGAATCGTTTTCAATGTGCTCGCCTTTCATCACAGGCCAGAATAAATCATAAAATGTGCTCCCAGCTTTTGCCAGGATTGGTTCAATTGCAAGAAAGTGTATGTTTGATCTGCAGAGGCTCTCCAGGGGGAAATGTTCTGAGCAAAAGGGCAGCATTTCATTCTCTAGAAACAAACACTTCATCCTCATCCTTCAGCCATGAAGGCTGCACTTGCACAAGAGAAGGTGCTTAGAAGAGGGAGACCAGGTGGGACTGAACTCACTGGGACATGCTTCCTGTCTGACAATTCAAATTAAATATCTAACTTCAGCAGGTGCTCTGATTGGGATGACAGTTCCGCGTGGATGGCAGCTGTCCTTATTTTCCTAGAGAAGGCCTAGCATCCGTTTTCTACAAACTCCATTATGATAGATTTTTTCCAAGTCTTATGCATATGTCAACGATTTGTATCTTTTCATAATTCCAACTATTAAATGGGCACTGCTATAAAAAGCAGCTAGCTGCCTTCTAAAGGACAACCCCCATGTGGGCCCATATTTGTCTCTGATTAGATTTATAGTTTTCTTTCTATCCATAATCAATGCAGTCTCAATCAAATAACTCTAATCAACTTCACTTCTTAATTTGATGAATTAGACTAATAAACTCCAATTTTCACCCCAAGAAAATGTAACCTTAGAGTCAACTCCTTTTCTTTCAATGAGCTACTTCTACAATTTCCAAAATTATCTAATCTATTTTTTTATTACATTTAGTGACTTTTGACTAAGCTAAATTTTCTGTTGGAATACGTCCAAGATAATAAGGGTTTGTTCACTGATGGGCGTGGCCAGATTTTTGCTGATGCTTATTGACACATTGTGGCCCCTTCAGTCTCAGTAGTATGTGCTATGAGTGAGGTCCACCTTTTGAGATTGTTTATCTGAGTGTTGGGGATAACCCATGGCTTGGTTCTGCTGTCGTCGTCCCACATGAGTGTGTGGTTTTTAAATAGCTGAAGCCTCCTTCGTTTCCTCTCTCAGACTGCTTGTTACTGCCCACTCACTTGGGTTCTCAGTAACTAACACCAGCTGGGGACATCCAAATTGAGTTTCCTTTCCTTTCATTCTATGATTATTTTTATATCACCTCCTATGTACACGGTTTGTGGAGGTTTTATGTTGGTTTTGATCTGATCATAATAGATTGATAGTTGTCTTGAATAGTTACTGACTTGTAGAAAAAGCAAGGTGCTTCAGGGTCAACTGATTACTGAGTCCTTGCTGAGGTACTGAGGTGAACACTGTGACAGTCCCTAAATGAGTACTTCTAAAATCCTAATTTCCTAAGAAATGGGGTAGTAGGTACATATTTGGTTCTTTTAACCTTTGTTGTTGCCCTAACACACAGCAGCTCCTAGCCCCACAGGTCAAATATTTCCTATGTAAAAGGGGCATCATTCCTCCAGATTGACGTGACTGCTACTTTGCTCCTGAAGAGGGAGGAACAGTTGTGCTTAGAAGCCTGGAGCATTTGGCCTATCTCCATCATCAGGAAAGTGGAGAGGAAGGAAGCAGGGGTTGGTGACAGTGAAGGACTGCTCAAGCCTATATGACAAGCCTGTGTGCTGAAGCCTATAGACCAGTGGTTGTCAAACTGTGAGCCAAGACCCCTTTGCGAAACCTCTATCTCTAAAAATATTTACACTATGATTATTAACAGCAAAGTTACAATTATGAAGCAGTGACAAAAATAAATTTACGGATGGGGGTCACCACAACATGAGGAACTGTATTAAAGGGTCACAGGATTAGGAAGGTTGAGAACCACTGCTTTAGATAATGCCCAGTAATATGGGCATTCAACAGGCTTTCAAACTACTGAACACATGGTGGTACTCTTAGGCTGATCCACCTAGAGGGGTCTGGAGTTTCACACCTGTCCTGTATATGCCTACATGATCCTGTGCCATATCCTTTTTATCCTATGTCATTTACTGTGACACTGGACACTTAGTGACAGGATAAGTCAGGACAGGGTTGAGCTGAAAGACATTCAGCTGATGTTGAAGAACTTCTCAGAGTGTGTGGGGCAAAGGAGGGAACCTATAGAATGGCTGAACAAATGGTCCATCCTCTACTAGAAATAAATGGAAGTTTTCCTTATACATATTCCAAGGAGCATCAGAACCAACTCACAGGAAAACTCACATTGTTTGGTGACACCAATCGTTTAGCTCTTATCATCTTCGGGTAAGGGAAGAAAAGTAACTTGGTAGGAAATACCAGGGAGACAGTGATAGACCTGAGCAAGACTGAGGACATCATCTAACTCAGTTCTCTTACTGAGGCTCAGAAAGGGACAAGGGCAGTCTTAGCCAGCTATTTTATTGCTGTCAGATCAAGAATTATAACTTCATTCAGTGAGTTTTAATTTCACCCACCTACCTTCCTTTCTCCTTGGATAATTAGATATAAAGAGATGGGCTATGTTCACTACTTCCGTTCCAAGAGAGGAAATGAAAATAGAAAAGACAATTAGATAAGTGTCACCTTTATAGTATTAAGACCCAGTTCCACTAAGGTAAAAGATGTGGACTTTTCCTCAGACTTTCATCCCCCTTAGAATGGAAGCACACTGCCTTGTTCCTTCCACTCTCAGAAAGACACATGGACAGAGATTGGTGGCAGACTCAGTGTTAACAGCCACATAAGGGTGACTGCACCAATAGTGCTCAGTGGGGTCAAATCACTGAATGCATGTAAAAAGGTTATTTACACTCCTGTGTTTTAGTCCCTCATCTACAACATTGAGATTCTTTAGCATTATTATCAATATTGCATGATTGATATTTGTAAGTGATTTAATTTGCCTTGAAAATAGATTTCTATAGACATTTGTAGACAAATGTAATACAATAATATTAATATTCCATCTAAAATATAAGTCAGAATGTAGAATAATACCTTAACAATAAGACATTTATTTATTTTCTGTTTATCATAAACCCTATTTCAGAATAAGAAACTTCTGTTGCAAATTTGCAGTAAAACTATTCTGTACTGTTCACACTACTTTTAAAGGTGTAAACTTTAGCTCAAAGGGTGTTTATGTCATTAGATAGAAGATAGAAGACACTATACCTGTCTACATTTCATTATTCATCACCTCAGAGCTGGGGGCACAGCTCACCCAGTAGAGTGCTCACCAACCATGAGTGAAGCCCTGGATGGAATCTTCAGCACTAAATAAACTAGCTGTCATGGCCACCACCTCAGTCACAACTCTTAGGAGGTGAAGACAAGGGAATCACACTTCAAAGTCATTTATGGCTACATAGCTACTTTGAGGCCAGCCTGGGCTACTTGAGAGCCTGTCAAAGTATCATTTCAAACACATTTAGATTTGTGTACCCTACAGTGAGTTTTATGAAACTTCCATCTCATTGGCCTGTAAATGTTGCAAATTCACTGTAAACCCCAAGTCAATACTGCTCATAGCCACTAGGACACACTGAATTAAGTAGATGCAGGTCCTGTAGGACTCTCAGGATAACATCCAAACATGAGTTATCACCTCTGCCTATGAAATTGAGAAGCAAACCACTGTTACACATAAACATTTCAAATTATCAGCTAAGCACAGCCATAGCTCACAATGCTTTACATTGTTGATAAATTTTTGGAGGGTTCTTCTTCAGCCTCTGTCTCTGGCAGAGGTTTTAAAGCTTCAGTCTGCATACTGTTGATGACTGGGCATCTCTGTTAGAGTTTCTATAGCTTAGTACCCACCTGCCTCTATCGAATAGTCCAACATGTAGTGGTCCCATATAGCTTTTCCAGAGTTAAGAGATGCAGCAATTCTATTAAAAAGAGAATAAATGTGATGTGTTGAAAGACTGTTTAATCCACAATTGTGATCATTCTTTGGAGTGAGTGCATGATGTGTGTGTGTGTGTGTGTGTGTGTGTGTGTGTGTGTGTGTGTGTGTGTGAAACATGCTTTGAGATGAAGCTATTAACTTCCTGGAGAGCTCAGTTATGAGTAGGTCAAAAAGATCAGATCTCAAATCACAACAGGTTGCAAACTAGTCTCCTTAGGAAGACTACTCAGTTGGTTTGAGGGAACTCTCCCACAAGAAGTTACCAGATTTTCACTGAAGACTACAGTCCACAAACATGAGGCAATTGTGTCAGACAAGCATGAAAAATGGCTTCCCATGAGCCAGTAAAGTTCCTGCCATTGTCTATGCATGGCTGATGCCTTCACGCACTGATTGCTGATGTTTTTGAACAGTTCATATACTTTCTAGTTCACTTATTCAGATTTTAGCAGTTTCATTGGATGTTTGGGTGGGTAGTGAAGTGTTAATATGGATGTGTTCAAGTAGTGCACATGCATGTGTGTGCTTACCTGTGGTGTCTTTATCTAGCACTCTACACCTTGGTTATTGGGATAATATCTCTCTCTGAACCTGGATGTTGACAACTCAGCAAGACTGGTTGACCAACCATCTCCAGGAATAATCCCTGGGGTTCCAAGTATGAGCTGCTAAGTCTGGAGATAGATATAGATATGAATATAGATAGAGATAAAGATAGATAGATACACATAGATATATTAGATAGATAGATAGATAGATAGATAGATAGATAGATAGATAGATAGATAGATAATAGAGATAGATATCTCTAATATATTTATACTATATATATATAGTAGAGATATCTATCTCTAATATATACATATATAGAGGGTTCTGGGGATCTTCATGCTAGTATGACAAGCACTTTACCCACAGAGCAATCTCCCTAGCCCTTGTGATGCAATGCAAAGGGAGAGAATAACAAAAGCCACAGTCAGAATGCTGTTGTATAACTCAAGATGGGACCAGCCCCAGAAAATCTGTTCTGACCCCCTGCATGAAACCTAAATACCATTGTGATCTCCGTCAGTACCCATTGACTTTGAGACAATTGGTGTTCAATGTCAGGGCATATTTTTCAAAGAAAGAATTGGTATTCCATGGCAGTACAGAAAAATCTTCAGTTTGACCTTAAAGAAATTAGAAGAAATCCATATGGATCTATCAGGGAGTAAACGTCTAAGAAATGGGTAAAGGGGTGGGAGCAATCCATGCCTCAAAGCCAGCTGTATCTGTTCTGGGATGAAGTTTCCATTTGCAGATAAAAAGCCACTCGGTGCATCCTTAGCCACACTGCATCAAATCCTGAGAATAAAGGTTTGTAGACATCCCTCTCAGAATACATCTCTGCCCTAGGAGTATCCAACATTGCAACCATCCCTGTGAATTAAGGAGGCACTTGCTGAGTGATTGACAGAACAAGAGATCACACAGGCTTACAGCTTAGAGCCAGAAAGGCTAGAGAACACATAAAGGATCCCTCCTGGTTTGCTACTCAAACACACTCACACGCCAACTTTTCTGTTTTAAGACAGGATATCATGTTTAGGATGAACTCCTGATTATTCTATCTCTAACTCATGAATGCTGGGCTTACAGGTGTATACCACCACAACTAACTTACAGTGCAGGGGAATCAAACTTAGGGTTTTGGATGCTAGCTATCTTAATTAGTTTTTATGGTCAAAGTAACAGGACCTACAGTAGCCTGCAAAGAGGAAACTTCAATTTAAAAATTGCTTCTGTAAGATTGGCCTGTGGCATGTCTATGTGGGCATTTTCCTTGATTGTAATTGATGAGGGATGGTCCAGACTCAATGGGCAGTGCCATCCCTAAGCAGGTGGCCTTGGCTATATGAGAAAGCTAACTAACCAAGAGCCAGTGAGTGAGCCAGTGTTCCCCTGTAGTTCCTGCCTTGAGTTCCTTCTTGACTTCTCTCAAAGATGGACTGTAGCTGGAAGTGTAAGGTAAAATAAACCTTCTCCTCTCTGAGTCATGGTGTTTTCACAACAGAAAAAAAACTAAAACACAAAGTGGGCACTCTACCCATTTAGCTACATCCCCACCCACAACCTATTAACCCTAAGAAATCCTCGTCATTCCCCATCTCTGGAATGGTATCTTAGTGTAATAAATAGCTCTCCATTACTTAAATTATGAGGACCCTAAAGAGTGAAACACATAGACATTCTATTCAAGGAATATATCGCTCCCACTTCTCCTAAGTAGCTTGTCTTTGCAAGTTTTTAATATTATTTTATTTTAAGATATTAAATTTTATCACTATAACAAGTAGAAATAAAACATGGAATTGGTGGCAGGATTTCAGGGTTTCAAGAGAATCCCCAAAGGTTTCCCATGTCCTTTTAAAGATTAAATACAATAATGAAAGATAACTGTGTAAAATGCCAGCTCTCCTCCCCATCTTCTTTTTGTGTACTCAGTCAAGAGGTCTTACTGTCAATCATAGTCTAAGAAAGAAATACAACTGGGCACTTTGATTCTACCTTTGTTTTCATTAGAACAACCCCCCCCCCGCCCATGTTTCTCTTATTCCAGCATTAGTTGATGCTAATTCTGTGTACATATACCTACAAAAATAGACACATCCTCTCTAATATTATAATGTAGGTGGATAGTTGGTGGTTTAGAAAATACTAGACAAATAGAATTTCTAATTCCAATGATTATAGGGAATAGTAAATTGGATAAAAAGGTATTTAATTACCAACTAAATCTGAATATATATGTTATATATTTATATATAATATATAAGTATATATAATAAATAAATTTATATATGATTTATATAATAAATACATTATATATAATTCATATAATATGTAAGTATATACTATATCTATATATATAAATATATAATGAATAATACATATAAGTATATTATATTTATGTATAAATATATCATATGTTAATATGTTATATATTGATTTTTATGTGTATTGGTGTTTTTGACTACTTGTATGTCTGTATAAGGGTGCCAGATATACTAGAGCTGAGGTTACAGATAGCTATGAGCTGCCATGTGGGTGCTGAGAATTGCACCTATGTCCCCTAGAAGAGGGGCCAGTGCTCTTAATTGCTGAGCCATCTCTCCAGCCCCCTGAGTATATATGTTTATTTATATTTATATTTATATTTATATTTAATCTTATATTGACATATCAAAAATCTTACTTGACATGAACATTAGAATCTGCCCAAAACCTGATGACCTGAGTTTGATCCGAAGAAACCATGAACACATGTAGTAGGAGAGAACTAACTTCTGCAAATTGTCCTCTGACTTCCTCATGGGTACCATGATATGTATGTGTCCACACTCGTGTGCACACACACAAAAACACACGCACAGGCACATGCACATGCATGCATGTAAATAGTTTTTAAAATAACATTAGAGTTTTTCTTCAAATACATTCCTGAGGGGTTTTATTTTGATATTCCAACATAATCACAAGAAATTTTTACACATACACACACACACTCACATGGCACAGGGCACTAGAATTCAACAAGTCTTTTCAGGTGGCAACAGTGAATTTTGTCAAATCTTGGGGCTTCTCCAACTTTGGAAACATTTAAAAATAGGTACTCTCTTCCAATGCAGGCAAGCTGCTCTTTCTGAGTTAGGGGTTCCTATTCCCCTCATCCTGACCTTTACAGCCTGATCTCTGAGGAAGCTTGCTTTTCTGCACCCACACTTAGCACGTGAGTGCAGCCAGAAGGTTACCCCTCAGCGTCAGCTCAGCCGAGAGAAACAGCTAGCATCTCCTGGGCGCTAGGTGTTAGCACCTATCGCCACGTATTTAACTTTCCTGTCATTTGATCCTGACTACTTTACTGAGGAGCATCCTATTTCTATCTCAAAACCATAATAGGAAGCCTTGAGTGCTGCCTCTAATTCCACTGTCAGAGGCTAGAGAGCCAAATTCAAGTCTCATCTTGCTAGATATCCAACCCTTCCATGGGGACCACTAACTTGGATGAACAAGAAATCTGAATCTCATTCACACTCCCCTGCTTCCTGCTTCCCTCCATCACTGCTCTTTGGAAGCACAATCTGAAATCACCACCGCTTCCTTGTGAAGTCTCATGTACTGAATGCATTGCCGTTTTAACGTCAGCTTTTCAATCCTGTGTTTTTTTTGTTTTTTGTTTTTTGTTTTTTTGTTTTTTATTTTACCAATTTTCATGAAATGTAATGTTCTCTCTGATGACAATTTAGTCCAATTTTGCAGTTTCTCGGACCCTTTGTGCTACTAAAACGTAATCCAGGAGAGTTTAAACTACCTTTTTCACCCGATTCAAAGCTCTGTCCTCTACAAACTCCCAAAGCTCCTGACCCACATTGGAAGGGAAGTAAGAACCAGAGAGGCAGAAGTTTCTAGCTAATTCTGGTTTCCTACCTAGATGATGTAAGGCAAAGGAAGCATTTGCTTGCCCTATTCCAGCCCTGGGAGTACTCCAGGGTCATCCCCTGACTCAGCCTTAACTCAGCCTTGTGGAGGCTGCTTCCAACCACCAAGTTGGACATCCCTGACCTTGACAACACCGAGGTTAACTTCCAGCTCCATTCTGCTCCATGTGTATTCTACCCACCATCAAAGACTTCAGCATGCTAACATGGAGAAGCACTGCTCATAACATCCCCACAAGCTACAGAAGTCCAGACCCTGAATAATCAGTGGTTTGGTCTCCTCGTGTGGGCTAACTACCTTCCCAACATCTTCACCAAACTCTACAGAACCACTAGAGAAGATGCATGTCATTTCAATAAATTATCTCAATTCAGCTAAACCCTCCAATATTACTATTAAAAGGAACTTACATTATTTCTATTTTATAGGCAAAGTTCATACAAAGAATGCACACTTCTATTTTTCTGTCTGTCTGTCTGTCTGTCTGTCTGTCTCTGTCTGTCTGTCTGTCTGTCTGTCTCTGTCTGTCTGTCTGTCTGTCTGTTTGTTTGTTTGTTTTTAATGCAAGGTCTCACTGTGTGGCCCTGACTAGCCTTGAACTTTCAGAGATTTGCCTGCCTCTGCTTCTTGGGTGCCAGAATTAAAGGCAGGCACCACCTACTCAGCCAGAATACACAGCTAATACACATTTAGACATAAATACACACACACACACACACACACACACACACACACACACACACACACACCGCTTTGTTCTAATTCTGTTCCACAAATGGATGTCATTTTATTTTACTTTTTAAAAATCTTTATTAAAGTATTTTATTTATTTACATTCCAAAAGTTGCTCCCTTCCTGGTCCCCCCTCTCTGGGTTCTTCACCCTATCCTCCCTCTCCCCCACCCACTCACCTCACCTCACCTCACACCCCCCATAGGCATCCCTCTTCCCTGGGGCATCAGGTTTCTACAGGATAAAATGAATCCTCTCCCACTGAAGCCATACAAGGCAGTCCTATACTACATTCTTGCCTGAGACCACACAACAGCCCATGTGTGCTCCTTGGTTTTTGGATTAGTCTATGGGAGCTCTGAGGGGTTCAGGTTAATTGACACTTGTTCTTCCTATGGAGTTGCTTCAGTCCTTCAGTCCTTCAGTCCTTCTTCTAACTCTTCCATATTATTACCCAATCTCAATCCTATGGTTGGCTGTAAGTATCTGCATTTGTGGATGTCATTTTAAAAGCCAGGAATTCTCCTTTGAGTACACCTGTAGCAAAACTCAGGGCTTTTTACAGCATTACTACATGTCCACTGAATATACAAAACCTTCCTGGTGTTTCAGGACTCCTGCCTACAATAAGAAATGCTAGGTCACATCCTGACCTTGAGATATTTGCCAGCTGGGATGTTTTTCCTGCCACCCCCCAAAGCACTCAGCTATTTCTGAACCCTGGCTTCTTTGCAATAGCTTACCAGGCAATAATTACACAGATCTTCTGTTTGTCCTAGAAACAGGAAGAGTCTCAGCTCTGGAAGAGCTGGAGAGGCACAAACGCCACCAGTGAGAAACAACCCAAGAGGCTTTCCAAGACCCCTGAATGTCCCACCTACAGTGCTGAGCTCTGAAATGACAGAGACCCAAATCTGAGGTCCTGAATGTCTCCTGGTATGGCTCAAAATGAAATTTGATCACAGAGGCTATGCCAGTGATGTGAGTGGGGGTGGAAGATTTGTTAATGCTAGAGCAGAGGACTCTATGTCTCAGGGTCTTCTTGCAGAAAACAAATGCACATAAACAACTCCTAGGAACTTTGGAAGCAAGTAACACTATTAGAAGGGGTCAAGGAGGTAGCTTCTCTTGGACACATCTAGATCAGGTTTGGGTGATGATTTAAAATGAAGAATGCGTTGCAAGACTTAAAAATAAAAAGATTACGAGTCTAGTCTCTGGAAAGGAGTTCTCGGGTGTTGGTTCCATCTGTCACTGGTCACAGGCTCTATCTATCTATCTATCTATCTATCTATCTATCTATCTATCTATCTCTAGGCTCAGCTCTTTATCTTTAGAATGAGGGGAGCATCTCCTAAACTGGCCCCAGAAGTTGTCTGTGTACTCAAAGACAGTATCATTCAAGAAAGATTCTGTCCCAAAAGTAAAATGGAAAGCAACTTAGAAAACATCTTAAGGTCAACGTGGGGCCTCTACCTACACACACACACACACACACACACACACACACACACACACACACACACACACACACACACACACACACACACACACACACACACACACACACACACACACACACACACACACACACACACACACACACACACACACACACACTCACATACACACACACTCACATACACACTCACACATGAACATATATACATTCACACACACACACACACTCATATACACACTCACACATGAACATATACACATTCACACACACACACACACACTCACATACACACACATACACACTCACACATGAACATATACACATTCACACACACACACACAGAGGGATTTATATACTTGTGTTTGAATATTTGTGTGTGTATACATGTGTGCATCTTCATTTGTGTGGTTTATGAGCACACATGTCTGCTCACACATGTGTAGATTCACACATTCACACAAGCAAACATGCACAAATAAATGTAAATAGGATAAAAAGCCTTAGCCTTACAAATTAGTACAGAATGAAATCCACCACTCAATTCAACAGCATCGTCGGCAACTGCATTTCATATATTTATACGCAGTTCTATCGTTGTCTTTGCTGCTCCATCACAATCCAGATTTTATTATGTGCTTGTTGTGTCAAAGCCTTTTTGCAGACCCCCTAAAGTTATCTCTCTTTTGCCCCATGTTTAGACTTTAATCTTTGTTTTAACTCAGCACTCTGTTATGTCCTTCCATCTTTTAATTGGCTTCCTACTTTCTTAGCAGTTAATTAATTCATTGCAAAATAGCAGGTGTAAGCTTTGATCATGGAAAATGCTTTCCTACAAATATGATCCCCTGGCTAGAAATCTGCCCAGGCCTTTGAACCTTCCACCATCTTCTCTGTAATTCGCTTGACAGTTGGTACCTCTTTCCTGGTATCTAATTGGTATCAATGTTTTGTCTCCCCTTCTAGTTTGCAGTTTCCCCAGGAATAGGGTACTGACTTGATTCCTATAAGGGTCCTGTATGTAGACTCCAGGTAATAATAAAAGTAGGTAATTTGATTTTCTCTCTACTTGATTTGTTACTTGGGAGAGAGAAAGAAAGGAATGAAAAGAAAGAAGATAGGAAGAGATTGAGTTACACAATTCATTTGACTAAAGTTCTGTTGAGAAAAAAAAATGCTGTTTATTCCCAAGAATGTCTTTTTTTTTCTAACTTCATAGCAAAAGGAGATTCCAAGAAAATGTCACCAAGGAACACCCACTGTTTCTACACTTAGTGAACAGAAATAAAATCAATAAGATGATACCTATCACTTATTCCTATGAGCAAATTTCTCAACTGCCAGCAGCAGCTCCTACTCAATGATGCCAAAGAGAACAAAATCATACACAACTCAGTGAAGGCACTATCTTCTCATTCAAATGGAAACTGCTGAAATTGTACCCATCAAATCAACAATGTCCTTATACTGAACTAACTCTGATCACTCAAATGCCTGCAAGGACGTCAGAGATCATTTGTCTTCTCTTGGTATAACCTGGGGACACACACACACACACACACACACACACACACACACACACACACACACCTTTCCTGGAATATTTGAGATTTTATTTTATTTTTTGTTGTGCTAACACACACTCAATCAGCATGGTTTTTCTTACTCTCCATAAAGAACTAAAGCAATGTGTCTCCCCTTCCAGGCCTTTGCCTTTAAAGCTCTGATTTATGGTCTGAGGCCCCAAAGACAGTGTTTTACATAGCACAGTGCTTGCGGGCAGCCAGAGTCCCTGAAGGTGAGTGTATCATCTGAAAGGGTTTTAATGCAGCGAAGGAAGAAGTACTCCCTCCCGGTAATCACATGATCAGCACACCTAAATGGACAGCCTGGGTCTGCATATTTAAACCTGCAGCCAGAGACGCATCTCTGTTTGCACAATGCTGTCCCGTGGCAGAATTACACAGCTCGCCATGGCTGCAGCCAGATAATTATTATTGATTCGCTCTCAAGCTGTCAATCTGGGGACAGCTTTGAGGCAGCTGGTGATGGACAGGGGGGTGGATTGGACAGCCACCATCCAAGGAGGAAACTTCATCTCGAAAATGAACTCAGATGAGATGGTGCCGGTGGATAAGGGTAATTGATGATTGTTTCAGAGCAGAGGAAGGGAAGCAGGAAGATTTTAAAGAAGGAAAACCTTCTTGGCATTCATCTCACTGTCCTTAGTGGAGTATCTAGGGGCTATCTGCAAACTCCATCAAGTTTTTGTGCAGTTTTACACAATAAGGCTGTTATTATTACCACACCACCATAATTAGAAAAATAATTTTTTTCAAATTGTGAGTAACTTCATTCAGAATAAATGACTCCGCCCGTAAAATATTTCCCATGGGAGCACGAGGACCAGAGTCAGATCCTCAGCATCATGTAAAAAGTCAGAGTGTGTGGCATGTGCCAGTGAGCCTGGTACTGGGGAAACAGAAACAGGAAGAACTCAGGGACACCATAACCAGAGTAGCCTGCTACTCAGTGATCTCACGTCCCAGTGAGAGACCCTGTCTCAGTGAACAAGATAAGCGACATCTGTGGAGGAATGATGCCCGAGGTTGTCCCCTTCACACACACACACACACACACACACACACACACACACACCACCAGAAAGTTTTTGTTAAATTTAAGCATTTTCTCATATACCCTGAGGGTTACACATTTTTGAAATACAGGCACATAAATTGTACTTGAAGATGCCCTTAAAGGAATATCTGTGTGGTGATTTCAACTTCTCAGGGTACTTGCTGTAGTGATTTGATCCTTTGACAAATACCTATTAAGCTCCTAATATTTGCAAGGCAATCTGCTCCTCTGAGCGTGTTAGGTAAGTCATCAAATACCAGCTGACAACTTGATAGATGGGTGAATTGAAGCACCAAGCAGCTAAGTGACTGGTCTAAACTCACGGCTCTCATTAGAGGCTGAACTAAACATGGGTTTGCACACTTTCTAGGTCTTGGCACTTTATTCATTCGCTAAGAATTAGGCCCCATTTACTGAATGACTATTCTGAACAAACTCTATATAAGAGACTCTATGCAGATTATCGCATTTAAAATTTACAGTGGCAAAATGGTTCATATGAACACTTTCCTACAGATACAGAAATGAACCTCTCGAAATATCTGAACTCAGCTAAAGTGATTGTATGGGATCCTGGGCTCCCCAATGTGATGCTAAAACACGGGCAATTGTGTCTAGGTATCAGGGCAACTTTACCAGCTATAAACACAGAGTTGAGCTCACAATCCAGCAAACCAGCCCTGGAGAAGGAAAGGCTTTCTTGACTGAGATGAGTAACATACCTTCTAGGATGTATTCTGCCAAACCCTCAAGACTGGAGCTCCAGTTGTGTTCATGGGTTTTTTATTGTCAACTTGACACAATATAGAATTATCTGGAGAAAAGGAACCTCAAATGAGGAACTGCTTCCATCAGATCGGCCTGTAGGCATGTCTGTGTGGCCATTTGCTTGATTGCTTGAGTCTTGATGAATTGATGTAGGAGGTCCAGACACTCTGGGCAGCACTATCCCTAGGCAGGTGGCCTGGACCATATAAGAAAGCTAAGTGATTTAAGAAAGCTAACTAGACTAGACAGTCTAGTGACTGAGCCAGTGAGTGAACCAGTAAACAGCGTTCCTTCCTCACTCCTGTCTTGAGTCTCCTTCTTGACTTCTCTCAAAGATGTCCTATGGCTGGAAGTGTAAGGTGAAATAAACCTTCTCCTCCCTAGTTTGCTTTGGGTCACGGTGTTTGTCACAGCAACAGGAAAGCTAACTGATATTACCAGCGTATAATTAAATTTTCCATAAAAATTGAGTGTACTAGACCTCTTATTTATTCCTCAATGTCCAATGGGTTCTGCATCCCAGCCTGTGGAGGGAACAGCTTAAGCTGGTTTGCACAAAAGATGAACTCAGTCTTCATAGCTGTTTCTGCACATTGCAGTGATAGCCCTAGTTTCTGTCACTAAGCTGAGGACATCTAGAAAAATTGGGGGAGATGCTTTGATATTTAATTTTTGGTTGTAAATCCCTGTTTCGTTGTTTTAAGTAGAGGCACATGGATTTGGAGTCTGACAGAACTAGCTTTCAATGCATTGTTTCCCTCTCCATCAGCATCTAGTTCTGGCCAGGGCTCAAAGCCTGCCTCCATTCATTTTATCAGGAAACCTGGAATGATACTTTCCTCCCATCTGACTGAATCAAAGTGTAATTCTTCCTCATGCGAGGAGGCCAAGATAGGTCCTTTGCAGTTTTGAGAGCCCCTTATGTGTCTCAGGGGCCAAAAAGCTCTCAGAGGACACAATGGCCATTCTGTTTTGTTCCACAGAATTTAAGTTGTCACTTTAAGCAAGATTCCTTCAGTAGAGCACCCTGAGAACTCTGACAGCTCCAGTATCTCTCCTCAGGTGAGAAAGGCTCTGGTTCTGTGTGGGTACCATTTGTGAGATATGGCCAGGGCAATCAACCTTCCTCCCGCACCTCATTTCTGGGGAGTGCTGAGAAACATCCCTGCCTCCTTTTTCACGGGGTGCTAGACAGAGGCTTAGTTAGCATCCTGGGAGGGGCTCTTTCACCTCAGTGGAAGCTACAGGTGTCCTCCCTCCTCTACAAAGGACTTGAATCAAGCCTGTATCAAAGGCATCCCTGGCCTAGAAGAAGGTCTGGGAGGGAAGGGGCCAAGCTGTGGAGAATACTTAAGTAGAATTGGCAGTGGGAAGCTTTGATGGCCCTAGCAACTCACACTTGAGTGGCAGGACTGCAGTGCTGATTTTTCTTTTAATCTTCTCTCACCTTCATGATAACATAGTTCTCTGCTGGAAAATTCCATTTTTTACCCATTTATGGAACTAAGGCCAAGAATCACAAAAATACACTTTGGCTGAATGCCGAAATAAGCCCATATTCCCTGCAATTACTAGGGAGGGGAAGAGAGAAAGAAAAAGAGAGAGAGAGACAGAGAGAGAGAGACAGAGAGAGAGACAGAGAGAGAGAGAATATATGATATCTCTTTTTGTGATCCTGATGTGGGCTTCCATGCTTTTGTTGTTTAAGTGCTGATTCCAGGTGCTGAAGCCAAGCTGGTAAAATCACCTATGAAGGCAGCATCACTCTGATAGAAGGGACAGTAGAGAGGGAAACTGGAAATTGGGACATAACAAGAGTCCTCATGCTTGTCTGCTACCAGGCTTGGATGGCATCCTAGTTAAAAGCCAGAGGATTTGGGGCCAGTGTTTCTCAGGCTCATACAAGAAGACACGTTAAAGGGCCAGAAATTGTTGTTAGACAAATTGAACAGAAATGTATGTGTAACTCTCTTACAAGGTTGGATATATGTGGCTCAGCAGGAGAAATAGCTGCATGAAAAATACAAGAAAGTAAACAGATCTGAAATGACGTTCAGGACTGCGCATCTGGAGGCATGAACTCTGACAGTGTGCAGCTCAGCAAAACACTAGACAAAGGTGATTAATAAGGCTGTACTAAGATAACTTAATTTTCAGGAGGGTTGTTGCTATGGTTGGGAAACTTGCAAAACAGCACAGAGTAAGCAGTGTCAACTACGAAGGTATATTTTCTCACAGTTCTGAAACCTGGAGTCCCTGATCAAAGAGTCAGTGCTTCGTTTGTGCTCCGGGTTCTCTCCTGACTCACAGAGAGGCACCTTTGCCTTGTCCTCAATTGGCCTTTTCCTGCCATATGCATGCATGCAAAACACACACACACACACACACACACCATCACTACCACCACCACCACTACCAACAACAACAACAAAATACACACATATGTATGCATACATGCACACATGCACACAAACACTCATGTATGTGCACACACATATGCTCATGCACATAGAATGTAGGTGACTCTTATTAGGATACTAACTATAGGATCAGTGGGCATGCTGCTTAGGATTTTTGTTGTTGTTGCTGGGGTTTTTTTGGTCAATTTTGCAAAGTAGGAATCTCAACTGAGAAAATGTCTTCAATGGATTGTCCTGTAAGCAAGTCTATGGGGTCATTTTCTTGATTGATGATTGATGTAGAAAGGTAGAGTACATTGTAGGCAGTTCCACCCCTGTGCAGGTGGCCCTTTGTTGTATAAGAAAGCAGTCTGAGCAAGCCATCGTGTGAAAGTCAATAAAGAGAGTTCCTCTGGGCTCTTTGCTTCTATTCCTGCCTTCGGGTTCCCATCCTGAGTTCCTGCCTTGACTTCCCTCAATGATGGACTGTGATAGAAACATGTAAGCCAAATAAACTCCTTTCTCTTCAATTTGCTTTTGGTAATGGTGCCTTTATAGCAGCCATAGAAAGAAAACTAGGATGATAGATGATAGTTAGAAGATAGATGTAGATAGATAGATAGATAGATAGATAGATAGATAGATAGATAGATAGATGATAGAGCAAGCATATGAAGCTCCCCTGACTAGCACACACCCAGCCTCCCTCTCTGATGGCTCGTCATGAGTATGATAAGTCTCCTCTTCTACAAGAACCAAGCTAAAAAGCATGTGCATTTGTTAAGATGCCTTCTAGGTTGCTAACTGAAACATGATACAAAAGAGACAAGTGCTATTACACTAACTTGATCCTAAAGCTCCTTGCTAAGAGCAAGTTTTAGAGGATTTATGTTTGCATAAAAAGCCAAAAGGACTATCAGCTTTGTTTCCACAGACTCCAAGTCTCCTGTCTTTGTTTTATTTACCGGCATCTAAATTTAGATTAGAGGGCTTTCTGCTGCATACTTGCGCTGCTGATCCAGGCTACATGGGTAGATATCATGCAGTATCAGAAAGAAAGGGTGACAGAACTATGACCCAAAACATATACACATAAAAGACATTTTATGTAATAAAAATATATATTAAACACAAGGATATCATTTTGACTATGTAAGATTCCACTTATAAAAAAAATCTGCAAATAACATTATCATTCCTATTTGTTATGTAAATCAGGGACATGTTTTGAGTACTTTTAAATTTTAACTCATTTAGAGGCTGGAATGATAGTTTAAGGTTAAAAGCACTTTGAGAAGAACCAACTTCAGTTTTCAGAAAATATGTAGGACAGGTCACAACTACCTGTAACTGCAGCTCCAATATATCCAGCACCCTCTTCTGGCCTCCAAATGTACTACACACTCATGATGCATATGCCTACACACAGACACACATATACACACAATTAAAGACAATACAAATAAATCTAATTTTAAAAATTTTTTACTCATATTAACTTCCCACAAGAGTATCAATTTCTTTGTGCACATTTAAGTGGACTCCTTTTGAAGAAGTGAAAAAGAAGAAAAATTCAGATAGTGTAGTTCAAAGGACTGGGATCTAACAAGAAGATCAATGCCTTTCAGATAACATTATTTCCTGAGGAAAAGCCCCCCAGCCAGATAAGATTGAATGTTTTGTTGGCACAGCTTTCTTGCCAGAAGCATGCTTATTAGAGACTGGAACCATACAAAATGTAACAAGCAAGAAGTGGGACATACTTTGAGAAACAAGAACCGAGAACTCACACAGAATATCCTAGCAGGACACCCACACCTCCTGTTCTCCATCTACAGATATGAGACACAGGGCAAGTGAGAATCCTGAAGAGTGGAGATGGCAGGTTTTGTCTCTCATCAGATTGTAGACAGGCTTATAGGATGGCAGATGTACCATATTTAGGACACTGCAGCCATGTATGAAATCCTAGTTAATGACATTTTTATTTGCATTGTCACCTGTTGTTACACAAGATGTAACTCTGAAAGCCAGACAGTCAAATTTTCTTGGTCAGTAACTTGTCTCATCACTCTGACAAAAGCAACTTCCAGGAGGAGAGATTTATTTTGGCTCCAGTTCAAGGTCCAGTTCATTATGGTGGAGAAGATACGACAGTGGGTCACATTGTGTCTGCACTGGGGAAGCAGATAGGTGAGTGCTGGTACTCAACTCTTTCTCCTTTTCATTCCTTCTTGGGCCCTTTGTTGGGAGATGATGCCACTCACAATTTAAGGTGGATTTCCCACGTCAAATAACCTAATCAACAAACTCCCTTTAGGCATGTCAAGTTGATCGAATTACCCTCTGCATGGTCTATGCACAGAAGAACAGAAGCTAAAAATTAGTTAAGTGGAAGAAAATCCTAGAAGCATAGATATGGACAGACAGAAGAACAAGACCAGGTGGGAAAAAACACAGGAAAGGCAAAAAATTCTGTGAGAGAAAGATACAAAAACTCAAAAAATAGTTCATGCAGAGACTCTTCCATCTCATGGAAAACAATGGATAATGTTCCTATCATTTTCAAAATGGTTTTATTAATGATAAAATAACATTGCCACTCAAAATAATAAACTAATCTCTAGATTGAAATTACATTCAACTTCTCTTCAGAAATCTTCTATAGAGTAAGCACCAGCTGTTTTCTTTTCTTTAAAGAAATGATCTGATTTTTCCCCCTTTCCTCACTAATCAAAGGATGCAACTGGCCTTTCCCCATGTTGCTTTGACCACTAGGAAGCTGATAACCTAATTTTAGTTCCTTTGTAACAGTCATCACGGGCCTTAGGGACTGTTACATCCTAGCTATTTTTCTTGGATTGTAGCCCTCTAAACTTATATCATTTTATCCTGAATTTCATGTGTTTATATTTTATGTACGGTGTACAAAATCCTTTTACATATAAAGTCAATGTGTATTTTATCATTTGGTAATTGTCCACAGGAGAGAAGTTCTAGTAAAAATAAATTAAAATGCACATTGAGCTCTTTTTGAGATCTGATGCACATGCAGCAATGACCTGGGAAGGTTTCACTCCAAATGATGTATTAAGTTAAACTCAGGAATTAAAATGCTGAGCTACTTTATAAGAGCATCTCTTCCATGGGCCAGCTTATTCCATAGCTGTTGGGGAAGAGAAGCATTACTGAATGTTATGATTCTCTCACTAAATGAAGCCATAGGTTTGGCCCAGAGTGATGAGCTTCTCCCTTTCTCCAGTGTGGAAAAATACCAATCAAGGGATGAAGAGCCCAGTTCTCAGAGTCTGTGTTTTGGACCTCAGAGGCATAAGGCTCAGAAGAGATGCCCAGAGCTGCCTGGCTAATAGAACACAGGCTGCAGGCACCCAATTTCAGTGCCATTGTGTCTCAGCTCTCTCTCCCCAGAGAAGCCTCTCTGCCACCTATGGAATCTAGGACTTCACTCCAAACTTACGTCTGGTTCCGATCCCCACAGCCCTTACTGCATATCACATCACGACATTCATTGGTCATCTACCCTGATATCTCTCAGTTCTCTATCACATCGCGACATTCATTGGTCATCTACCCTGATATCTCTCAGTTCTCTATCACATCGCGACATTCATTGGTCATCTACCCTGATATCTCTCGGTTCTCTGGCTCCTCCCAGCACTGCTTTGCCTGTTCTGATTTGCTACTTTAATTTGAGAACCTTGCAGGTAATGTTTGTTGGTTGAATGAGTGAGAAAGGGGATATGAAAGCGTGAGTGAACAGAACAAGCAAACAAACAAGCATATAAACAACAACCCATTTTTTCCCCTCTGCCAAATATTTTAAAGCTCATAACTTCCATTAATATTTTTCTCCTTAAGCAAGAATCAATTTTTCAAAATTGATCAAATACATCAAACTATGAGACCAAGAGGAGAGAAAGACACTACCTGCCTTGACCAAGATCGAATAAGTTGCCACACCATACTGCTTCCCACCTTTGGGTGGATGGCGTAGTTAGACTCATCTCTTGTCAACTAAGTCATTCTAAGCCTTATAACCCCATGCCTAAGCCTCTTTCTTGATCATTAATCTAGATGTGACTAAACATATGTGATGCTGACTAAAACTAAACTCAGGTTTTTTTTTTTTTTTTTTTTTTTTCCCATAGGTCAGTTCTTCGAACATTCATACCCCGGGTCATAGTCCATTAACTCTTCTTGATATGGACTTGGGTTCAGGGTTTAGGGTCATGACACATGGAGTGGGTCCTGAGAGACTAAAGCAGCAACAAAGCCATATTTTAAGAGAATGGGAAGACACACGGAGATGAGTAAGCCTCGTAGCATCCATCAGTGCCAGGCTGAGCTAACCCTGACCGTGCAGCAGAGGCCATAGGAGAGAAGACAGGAGTACAATAACAACAAGGCAATTCATAGACAAGAGGGTAAAGGTAAGGCCATGCCCGCATCTTACCCAGGGGCTGTCAAGATCTGGTGCTTACCACTTCTAACTTGCCTTTCTCTGTGTTGGCTTTCTTTGATGAGTTGTAAATCTGAATTAAAAAAAAAAAAAAAAAAACCTATTGATTTAAGCCCTCAATTCCCAATGTTCATTTCTTTAACATTGTCACCACACTTAATGTAGCTTAGAAAGCATGAAAAGAGGCTAAAAGTAGTTTTCAGGGAACTTCCCTTAAATACTGGGTTTCTTCTAAATGGTTCTAGGTTGTTTAGCATCCATGCCAGGTTTTAGGCTGGCAAAGCAGTTTCTTACCACTAACTGGAACAGTGAGAACACCTCCAAGGGATAGGTGCTTTCAGTCCCACGGGTAAGAAGGCAAGCTGATTACCCAAAGACACATTAGGAACCTACACACACATGCACACACTCATAGGCATGCACTCACGTATACACATACTGTGTAATACCCATGTGAATCATCTAGTTCCATAAAGCTCACCACAAGTCAAAATAACCATACTTCTCCATGCACCAGGTCTCCAAAGTCCTGACATTTTCCACAGCCAAGAACCAAAGATCATAGTGTGCTTCCCTACCCGACCCAGCCCTGCTGCACTCACCTGCTTGTGCTCTGAGCTCCTACTGATAAACCCAAGTTAGCAGAAGTCATTTCTTTTTACCTATATTTATTGAGTATCTACTGTCCATAGGGATAAAAAGCATGACTATTAAGTGGTAAAAAGTTTTCATTAAATAACTGTAGATGAGACTGTTATTCTTGTTTTTAAATCACAAAAGATATAGTAGTCCATACAGTGTTCAGAGCAAAGTAAATCACAGGGCAGCTGGCTCCAGTGCCTTTTTAAGTAGGCATGGTATAAATAATAAATGGAATAAAAGCAATACTGTGAAATTTTTATCAGAGGCAATAAGGACAAAGGAATTAAAAAACCAGGCTTTAGTCCAGACTACCTACACTGTGTGACCTTGGGTGGGTCCCCTCACTGCCTCCATTTTTTTCATCTTATAAATCTGAAGATTGAACAAAGAGGTTTTTAATGTGTCCTGTGCTAGTAGCCTTCTTATTCCAGAACTCAAACCTCACTCATTGTCTGTGGCCTGCATCCCAGGATGAGTGTCTGAGAAAAACACAGGAGCCCAGATGCATGTGGTAAGTGGGATGACAAAGTACCATCAGGAACAATCCACAGTCATCCTGGAGAGCAACATGGTGTGGAAGATGAACTTGATTTGGAAAATTATTATGATAGGTAAATATTAAAACAATTGCTAGCTGAGCAGTGGTGGCACATGTCTTTAATCCCAAAGCTCTGGAGGCAGAAGCAGGCTGATCTCTTTAAGTCTGATGATATAGTCTGGTCCCATAAAGTGAGTTCCAGCACTCCAGACAGCCAGGGCTACACAGAGAAATTCTGTCCCCAAAAAACAAACCAACAATAAGACCCTAATTGCTAATATTGAAGCAGTGTCTTACCAATAAAAGATATTCAGATTAAATTAAAAATCAATAGATAGTAAGGTGACAGAATTCGCCTCTTAGTTGTAACAAATATGCCATCACAATATAAGATATCTATGTGGCAGTAGGGGAATAAGGTGTTAGGAATATAAGGACTCCTTGTGAATTGGGACATTTCTAGACATGCAAAACCATTCCAAAGGCCTAGTTAAAAATCAAAATAATAGTACCCCCAAACCTGCCTCCATGAAGACCGTCTACCATATAAAATGGGAGCGGTTGAAGACCCCTTCAGCTCCTTGGGTACTTTCTCTAGCTCCTTCCTTGGGAACCCTGTGTTCCATCTAATAGCTGACTCCCTGAGCTCATGTCTCTAGCTGCATATATAGAAGAGGATGGCCTAGTTGGCCATCATTGGGAAGAGAGGCCCCTTGGTCATGCAGACTTTATATGCCCCAGTACAGGGGAACGCCAGGGCCAAGATGTGAGAGCGGGTGGGTAGGGGAGCAGGGCAGGGAGGGGGGAGGGTATAGGGAACTTTCTGGATAACACTTGAAATGTAAATGAAGAAATTATCTAATAAATGTTGGGAAAAAATGGGAGTGGTTCATCCTCTCCCCAGCCATACAAAATAGTGAGTTCAGGACTATCATTCTGCTGTGAGGTGATCTCCACTTTGAAAGGTAATTTCAAACCTTTTAAAATGTCAGCAAACATGTGTTAATAACACTAATTAGAAAGCCAGAGTGGGCTAGTTGGATTAATTTACATGAATATCAGAACAGATAACAATATAGATTGTTTTTGACAATTAAATTCTCTGGTCATAGGACTGGGAATATACTATGAAATAGGAATTCACCAATGCTAGACTTTCTCTACCCACCTAGATTCTTCAACTCCCTTGTGCCAATGAAAGTCAAGTGGCCCCTACCCAGGATACATCTTCCAATCCCCGAGGATGTTCCCAAACCCATCTTCAAAACATAGCCATGGAAGACAAATGAACTGAGAATAGTTTGGGTCTAATTTCACCTGGTATTTGCTACCATTTAAAAGACAACACACACACACACACACACACACACACACACACACACACACACACATCCACAGATTTCAACAAGAAAAAGTCAATAGTATTAATAAATACACAGTGTGTGTTAAAGGCTGTGTGGATAAAAGGAAAATGTCCTACCAGCTTTCTTCATTAGCATTAGTGAGTCCATATGCACCTAGACAGCATTAAAGTTTGCGAATACAGCCTAATTTTGTCTTTGAGGCATAGACTTCTGAAACACACCGCCTTTGGTCTACATCTCGCCTTTTGATATAGTCTATTAGCAGGAAACTCAAGCACCCGTCATTAGGATTCCAACAGCCTTAGCTCTCTGCTCACAAATAATTGATGTTCCTCTCTCACAAGCATAGTTTGCAACTGATAAGCACGTGGTAATTGGCACCTTCCACAGACTATGAGACAGAGGAGGGGAGAGGGCCTTGCTTTGCCAGCAGGAAGCTAACAACAGAGGATAACTGAATAAGCACTCTCCTGCTAGGGGAAGACACTTCCTGATACAGTGCCTACTTTGCATTTCCCATCATAAATACTAAGTTTAAAGACATGTGTCAGTTAAGGGTGTACCTGGGGTTTATCAAAGACGAGATGTCAGACTTACAGTTTATTCTCAGATACTTGCAAATTTTGATGTGATCTATATGAGTGTTTAACACCAGCAGCTCCAATGCTTTCCACCCTTGTTGCAGAATAATTAATGATGCTGTCACACTGGATACACAAACGCAAATTATTTTACTAAATTAGAATAGAATTCCTATAGAATTATACACAATGAACTGTGTCCACAAATACAATATGAATAAGGAATCTGGGTTAACATTTGCTTACTTTTGTCAAAACCCTAACCTTTATGTTTAACTGACTACAGTCAAAAAGCTTCAGCTTTGCCAGGTTTGAAAGCAACCTGATGGCATCTTAAGGACGTAAGATTACAGTATGCCTTTTACAGTGGCACCCGGCATATAATCTATTTCAAATTCTCTGTTTCAAAATAAATGCTGAATTTCTCAGGATGAGAAAAAAAAAGTAAGCGTTGTGCAAGAGCAAGTTAGGAAGCTGGGACACCACATAGGTACTCTAGTGGCTGACCCCACACGAATTCATATGTCTAGTCTTTTGTCAGTCTTGCCCCAGCAAAACAGGGCTGTTAGCTGTGATGAACAATGAAAACTCAGACATCAGACTGAAGCTAAGAATAAAAGTCAGAGGTGGAAGAGAAAAGAAGATGCCTGTGCCACCTTGGGCATGAACTCGGAGGTCAGTCCCACAGTCCCCAGAGGACTCTCCATGCCACAGGCACTCTAGCAAACCCAGGATCTTAGGATCACAGGTGAGTGGAATGCAACATCTGTTCCAAAACAATCGGGAAGGGCCTCTGCCAGCAGGAACAGGGACACAGGAAACCCACCCAACTAGTGGCTGGGGTTTATTCTGGTTGGCGCCAGCCCCACGCCATCTGGAGCGCAAACTCAGCAGAAGGTCCCACAGTCCCCAGAGGACTCTCCACACCGCAGGTGCCCTAGCACATCCAGAATCTTAGGATCACTGAGGAGAGTCGTCCTCCAGAGAGGGCTCTGACACCAGGACTCAGGTGAGAGTGCCATCTTGTATCCCAGGACTCTCAGAGACCAGTCCGCGCAGGAGAACACAATAGGCTGCAAAAGCAACAGGGCTTCTTGGACAGGGTCCCTTCGGGCCTTCATCTTCAGCCAAACACTAGGCAGATCTTGGGGAATTCTGAAGATGAGATTGAGGAAGAATTGTAGGAGCAGGAGCGGTCTAAGACACCACAAGAAAACCTACAGAATCAATTAACCTGGGACCATAGGGGCTGAAAGAGACTGAACTACCAACCAGGGAGCATGCACCTGGTTGATCTGATCTAGGCCCTCTACACACACATACCAGTTGTGTATCTTGGTCTTCATGTGAGACTCCTAACAGCAGGAGCAGAGGCTGCCTCTGACTCTGTTGCCTGCCTTTGGGACCCTTTCCCCTAACTGAGCTACCTCTTCTAGCCTTAATAAGAGAAGATGTGCCTAGTCTTCCTGCAACTTGATAGGCCAAAGCTGGTAGATATCCATGGGAGGCCTCCCCTTTTCTGAAGAGAAAGGGAAGAGGAGTGGATGAGGTGGGGTACTGGAAGGAGAGGGGGAAGGGAAACAGAAGTCTGGATTTATTGTAAATTAATTAATTAACTAAAAAAGAATAAAATGAGAGGCAAATGGGTAAGTGTGAGGAGGAAAATACCATATGTATTGTGCATCCTATATCTGACAAACCTGCCCACACACCCTGCCCCAGGCTTACCTCTGTGGCTTTCATCTGCATCCTTAAATCTCCAAAGGGGCTTTCCACTCATGTGCTTCTCCTGAATGCTACCATGGCTGGAGCCGCAGGGATTTCAGCACAAAAGAAAGCAGAACCACCAACCATCCTGGGAGCCGCTGTACTCTGCCTTGCTCTCCAGTTTCTAAAATACCAAACAAGTTTCAAAATTGGGAGCAGGAACAGGACTGAAACCCTGACAGCCAATAGAAGGAATGGAAACAGGCAACCTCAGGAGATAGGAGATGGGGGGGGGGACCCTCTAGAATATACCAGGAACCTGGGAGGTAAGAGACTCTCAGGACTCAAAGAGAGGGACCTTAGACGAGATGCCCTACAGTGGGAGGAGGGAACTTGTAGAGTGCTCCTCTAGTAGAAAGACAGGGCATCAAGAGAGGGATAGGGTTGCCATCCCACAGTCAAAAACTCTGACCCAGAATTGTTCCAGTCCGAAAGAACTGCAGGGACAAAAGTGGAGAAGAGACTGAGGGAAAGGAGGTCCAATGACAGGCCCAAATTGGAAGCCATCTCAAGGAGAGGCCCCAAGGCCTGACACTATTACTGATGCTATGGTTTGCTTACAAAGAGGAGCCTAGCATGACTGTCCTCCAAAAGGCTCAACAATGCCGATATTTATACCCAACCAATATACAGAAGCTGGTGACCCCTGTGGTTGAATTAGGGAAACACTGGAAGAAGCTGAGGATGAGAGCCACCCTAGAGGAAGATGAGCAGTCTCGACTAACCTGAAATCCCCGAGATTGCTCAGATCCTGAGCTACCAACCAGACAATATACACCAGCTTATACTAGTATCCCAATACATATACAGCAGAGGACTGCCTGGTCTGAACTCACTAAGAAAAGATACACCTAACCCTCAAGACATTTGAGGCCTCAGGGAGTGGGGAGGTCTGGTGGGGTGGGGCTCAGGAGTAGGGACATCCTCTTGGAGACAGCAGGGGGAGGGAGATATGGGATGAGGGATCCTCAGAGGGCAGACTAGGAGAGGGAAAAAGACTGGACTGTAAAAAATAATTAAAGAATTTTTTTAAAAGATAAGAAGTATTAAAAATATTATAGGAAGAACACACAGCTGTACATATATAGACGTAATTAAAAACAAGTATTTTAAAACCTTAAAGTTTGTTGCCCATGTCACAGTAACCATCATTGATGTTACTGACAAACCAAGAGAGCCCCCACACATTTTTCTTTCCTATCTACAGTTTCATCTCAATTTCTCCTTCCCAAAATTATGTTTTCATCATCTTTAAATGCATACAATTCAGCGATTAATTTAGAAAGCTGTATTCTTCTAATTTGTCATTTTAGGCCTATAATCTAGACTTAGATCCAAAACCATGTACATTAAAAATATTTTTAGGATAAAATATTAAATCCTAAATTAAATTTTACACAAAACAGAAAAGTTTAAAATATGGGCTATATAGAGTTCAGATATTTTTTAAACAATGTAAGACAATAAAATATGTTTAGTGTTATATTTTCACATAAGTGCAAGGAAAGAGCCACAATTATGACCCATAATAAAAATGCTGTGTTAAAAAAGAAAAAGTATATGGTCTAGTGAAAAGTAATTACATAGTGAGGTTAAAGAGGTATAACCTGCCTTTCAGGACGCAGCTGAAGTCTTAAAAACATATAGAGTTCATCTCTAGAGAAAGCCCGCGTTTGTTTGTTTTTTTTTCCTAAATCTGTTACTTAAGAAAGTTCTAGAAAGCACAAACTATGTAAACATATATTACAGTCACCATCAATGTGGTGTTATCATGTGTCTGAATACCCGTGAAAGACTGAGAGCAGAAGCAGCTATTTATTATCATTAAATTAGTAAGGAATGAGTAGATACCCCGAAAGAACAGAGAGTTCTAGATAATCAAGGGAATTCTCAGAGAAGGCTGGGCCATTCTATCACAATTCTTTCCTTTCAATGATGCCAGAAACTGTGAGCCTAGGGAACATTTAGATCAATAGATGCTGGATTAGATTAGCAAGCACAAGTGTCTTAGTTAGGATTTTATTTCTGTAAAGAGATACGATGACAGCAGTTTTTATAAAGGACAACATTTAATTGGGGCTGGCTTATAGTTTCAGAGATTTAGTCCATTATCATCATGGCAGGGAGCATGGCAGCATGCAGGCAGACATGGTGCTGGGGAAGGAGAACAGAGTTTGATATCTTGATCCACACGTGGCAGAAGGGAACCGTCTTCTGCAGGCAGCCAGGAGGAAACTATCTTCTGCACTTGGCAGAGCTTGAGCATAGAAGATCTCAAAACCAACCTACACAGTGACACACTTCCTCCAATAAGGCCACAACTCCTAATAGTATCACATCGTAGGGCCAAGCATTCAAACACATGAATCTATGGGGGCCAAACCTATTCAAACCACCACAAACTTACTGGGCAGCAAACCTTAGATGCTCAGTAAAGATCCTGGTCCTGGCATCTGGTCCACCTATGCCAGTGAGTGACAGCCCTTATCCCATAGTTCACATGGAAATAGCCAGTTCAACTTGCCCCTGTCTTGTTTACCCCCTGCAGCAAGTATTACAGGCTGCTGTGTTGGCTTCAACCCCTACTGCCTTATTCATAGAGCAAAGGCTCTATAAAAAAGCTTTTTAAAGCTACAGCACCAGGTACTACTGCCACAAAACCTTTCCATGTGATACCTACCAAATAAAGGACCAAAGGAACTGGGAACTCCTCCAACATGGCCTGCTTGAGTTTCTCTATAAAAAAGTTCCCAAACAATCCTCCTGAAACCTCCTCCTTACACTCATACCCTTTGTTCTAGTTTTATTTCTGTTGCTGTGATAAAATACTGGCAAAAAAAAAATATTAACAGAGGAAGGGGTGTACTTGACTTACAGTTGCATGCTAAAGTGCATCACTTTGTGGAGGACAAAGCAGAAACTCAAGCAGCTAGTCATACCACATTCCAGAAGGAGAAAAAAACAATACACACCTATACTTCCTGCTTGCTACTTGCTAGCTTTCCTATACAATCCAGGACCTGGCCTAGGGGATGGTATCACCCACAGAGGGCTACATCAATGAACAATCAGGACAACCCTACAGACACGTCCACTTGTTTGTCAGATCTAAATAATTCCTAAATTGGAACTCATCCCTGTGATTCTTGGTTGCAGCATGCTGACATTTAAACTACTCAGCATGGGCTGTGCCTTCGATGCTACTCATTCTTGGGCCCAGTACAAATGCCTGTTCCTCCCTGATACACTCCTCACCAAGATGGAGTCTGAATTCCAAGCCACATAGGCTGTCTGACCACTTGTATCACCCCAGACTCCTCTGCCTGCTCAACAGTCTTCCGGGTTCTCTCTCTAGTGAACACACAACTGAGCTACATTCTAGAGCCCTCAGGCTCAGTGAGCTCACTCTGGATCCCTTGTGCATAGTAGGTCTCTGGTTCTTGTTTGTTGGAGGAATTAAATGCCCAGAAAAGTATGGAGGGTTCCAGTCACTCATTGATTCAATGGCTAAGATCAAATTCTTCTCTCCCCCCCCCACACACACAGCTTATGTGACACTTTGCTGTAAAACTGATGAAAAATAAAAGATTTATTAACATAAAACATGAAACTCACCACAATAGACAGGCTGCCCTGGAAGCTAGAACAAAGGCCCACTGTCTTCTACTCCTGTGGGACCTTCACATCATATAAATCATTTTCAAACAACTATATTTTGATGGCTAGGTGCTGTCATGGATGCTCCATCTTAACTCACTGGAGAATAGTATTTTTGCTAGTTCCATTAATAGATGGGGAAGCTACAGAGCCAAGACAAAGACAAGCACCATTCTTCTAGAGAGTGTGACCCAAACTCTGTCCTGGTGACACTTTCCTGACTATAGCAAGACATTCATGTTCAGTAAATTTTTATTGTAGATTAATTTAGGCTTTTTTTTTTCAGTTTTACATAAACACTGGGGATTGCATATAGAAATTATCCTGCAGTAACCTATTTTTCCTTCTCAATAAGAAAAAGGTCAGAATTCAAGACTCAGATCCCATGCTCTTGACAACTGTGTCTGTCGAGTTCATGAATGAATCAGATTAGCACACAATTATGATAATAACCAAGGCCCACTTCTCAGAACTAGTATCATTTTTGTACTTAATTGTGGTTAAATGTCCTTGTGAAAGCTCCTGGCAGAACCATGTCACCACTTTAATTATCAAGATAGAGTCACAAAGGGTGCAGTGTTGTTCTCTATTAGATAAGAAGGATGCATGTCAGCCAAGATTAAGTCTGTAACATCACATAACACCCCATTCCCAAGACAAGTGCTCCAGTGCTCCCTAACAATGGTGTTGCTGATTTTTTTTTCCAATTCAATTGAATGAGCTCAATAGGTCCCAAGGCATGATGGGAGAGGGTGTTTTCTGGCAATTAGGCTCTGTACTGCCTACAGGTGGTCATGCGCTCACTATTTCTCCATCTTCAGAAGCTCAGAAGCATAGCTCACAGAAAGGCAATCCATTGTTTCTTATAATAGGAAACTACAGTTTAAAAAGTGATGGCCTTAAAATAGCTGAGACTACTAGGGAAAAAACAGGGGACCAGGGTCAGAGAGAGGCTGGACATGCCAAGTATTAATATTTATAATAGTAATAAATGCAGTGTAGAAACCTGAAGGCTGAAAAATTGTTCTCATCTCAGGTTTATTTTTCCAGAGTGAGATTCCTTGACTATTCACCAATGTCTGTGAGTAGCAAATGCCTTGAAGATCACAGAGGCTCTGATGGACATGTTAAGAACTTGAACCACAAATTATGACGCATGTTCTAATGTTAACACTGAAAGATCCTGCTCCCAGGGACTAACCCACCAACCATGTATGGGTATACATGGATGGGTCCATGGCTCCAGCTACATATATAGCAGAGGACTGCCTTATCTGGCATCAGTGGGAGGGTAGGCACTTAGTCCTATGGAGGTTTGTTGCTCCAGCATAGGGGGATGCTAGAGGGGTGAGACAGGAGTGGGGCAGGAGGAACACCCTCTTAGAGGTCAAAGAAAGGGGGGATGGCATGGGAGGTTTGCTGAGGGGAGACCAGGAAATGTAAATAAATAAAATAACTGATTAAAAACAAACAAACAGTAAGACCAAATACTGTGTCTATTAATATTATCCTTTGAGAAGGGAGAATATTATAGTTAATAACTGCAGTTTGAGGAGCTGGGGAGAGGACATTGCAGGTAAGAGATCTTGTTGCCCAATCACAAGGACTTGAGTTCAAATTTCCAACACCTACCTTGGCTCAGCACATTGACCTTTCTACCTTTTTTTTGTTTGTTTGTTTGTTTTTTTGAGACAGGGTTTCTCTGGAACTCACTTTGTAGACCAGGCTGGCCTTGAACTCAGAAATCCGCCTGCCTCTGCTCCCAAGTGCTGGGATTAAAGGCGTGCGCCACCACACCCGGCCCCTTTCTAACTTTTTAATAAGACAATTTAAAAATCATGTCCAGGAACTAAGAAACTAAAACAGAACCCCAAAAGCTGTCTACATTGGCTTGCCAGCCTCTGCCTCCATTTCCCTATTATTGAAGATGAATATATTTAATTATTTGAGTTTTCCACCCAAACTGTCTTAGCTCTTGGCTTGACTATTTGTAATTAATAACATCAACACATATCACAGAAAATCACTTTTCTTATTTATTAAAGCAGTTATGCTGCACTAGGTATCCATCTATAAGTTATATGGTTTGCATGTGTATATACGTATATATGTATGATGAGTATTTATGTTCATCTTCCTCACTTCCTGTAAGTAACCCTCATTGATATCCATTCTAATTTTGTTGTAATTTATTCAATTGCCTTTCATCAGTAATCATGGACGTTGTAAGCTTTGTACTCGCATGTACCCATGCACATACACACAAACATATAGTACATATGAGCACATACATTGATACAATTTCTTTTTTGTCTAACATCTTTAAACATCTTTGTTGGCCTGGAAAAGGGTATCTTGTTCTCAGCCGTGTTGAGAAGGCAGACAGATACAAATGATCAATTGGCCCTAAGCAGAGGAAATCTGCATTTTAAAAATGCTCTGAAGGAAGCTTGCATTCCCTCAGGACACAGGAGTCCCTCTTCACTCTGTTCAGTAATATAGTACTTCAGTACATGATTTTCCCAGATTAATTACACAAGGCTATTCAATAATAATGACTCATTATTCTGCCAACTACATCCTATACCAGCAAGCCTGGAAGCAGCCAGCTCCATCAAATGCTACTTAAAGGAATTAGCCTATCTGCTGATAGACACACATGCACACAGAGAGACACACACAGGGAGATATTTTTCTCTATATCGTGCACACACACAAGGGAAGGAGGGAGGGAGGGAGGGAGGGAGGGAGAGAGAGAGGGAGGGAGGGAGGGAGAGGGAGAGAATGCTTTGGATCTCACACAAGGATTTGGTGGCACCAGCCTCTGAGGTCAGTGGCAAGGAGACATCCTTAATTGGTTTAATTCAATCCTGTGCCTCACCAGTGTTGATGTTTATAGACAATTGCTCATCAAAGAAACAAGATCCATTCTTTCTCCCACTTCATTCTTTGTCTTCATACACACCATTCCACCATTTCCCAGTTACTCCTTTAAACTCTGCCCAGTCTTGGCACCTGGCATATCCTTATGGTAGTGCCCTGGTCCCTCTACCTCACACTCAACTCTCCTGCTCTGTACTCTAACTATGGCGAACACGTCCTTTAGTGACATTTTCTCACTCTTTCGTACATCAGTCTAACTCAGCCAGAAGCTGTGGTAACATGCTGGAGGTGGTGGCAGGCATGGAGAGAGAGAGAGCATTGCGAAAACCTACTATGTGGCATCTTACAAGTACTCATCAATGCTTTGATTGGATGCCATTGCTCCAACAATGAAGAGTTAGAAATTTGAAGGGAACAAGGTACCCTTTTCCAGGCCAACAAAGATGTTTAAAGATGTTAGACAAAAAAGAAATTGTATCAATGTATGTGCTCATATGTACTATATGTTTGTGTGTGTGTGCATGGGTACATGCGAGTACAATAACCTATTACAATGAGTTTAGTAGGAGAGGAAAAGAATTGCCAGTGGATCAGAGGGGCCCAAAAGGTCCCTCTCAAAGGAGAGAGTAACCAGGATACATTTACTAAGGTGTGAAATCATCAAATAATATGAGTTAATCAGTATAAGACATAAAACCACATTTTCTCAGGTAGCAAATAACATCCAGAATTTAAGTTCACAGGGATCCCATTCAGTATGTTGTATTTAATGAACTACTGTGGGTAAGACTTTTGAGTTTTCCATAGGTTGTACACAACCTCCTCCCCATGCACTCCCACACTATATAGCTCACTTAGGATTCTTGTAAGGCTCCCAATGTTAGCTGAGCTTGCCTCTCTGCTTCTCCTTCCAGAGAGAAGGCTTCTGCGATTCATGGTTGCCATCTAATAAAAGAAAGAGATGACAACATAAAACGTGTAGAAGATCTGTGAGCATGTCACAGGGATGGAGAAGTAATCCTAAAATATAGGATATGTGGGTCTCAAAGGCTAGGAGTAGCTATTTGGTGGAAAGACACCTAAAAGGGGTGGCTGGGAAAGAAAACCAAAGAGTATCCTCATGGTTGGCAGCAGGAATTTGGTTTCAGAATGGGCTCTGTCAGAGTTAACATCAAGAGAGAGATGGAAAAGGCGAGTGGGGTCCAATCAGAAGAGACTTTGAATAGTACTCTCAGCAGATCACAGCTTGTGTGTAAAAATTAAAGTTTTAAAATGTTGCAGGGCCACATTCACAGATTCAGATTTCAGAGAGAACAATCTAGCAGGGATGAGCTGAAGTTACACGGGAGACAAAGAGTGGAGTGAAAGAACAGGGTAAAGAATGAGCCAGTGTGGTTGCCTCTGAATAGAGTGCCAAGCTGACTGTAATATCAGGAGCATAAGAGCAAAGGTAGAAAGTGCATGGGGATTGGATGGGAGGGGTCCATAGCCTGGCTTACCCAGGGATGTAAGGTCACTCCATACATCGTGCTGCCCCCAGTGAAAACATCACCCTGCCCAGCCCTTCTGACCTCCAGAGCCTCTCGATGTGGCTCAGTCTTTATCCAGAGACTTATATCATGTTGAAGTCTTAGTCCCATACACAGACTTTATTTGTTTACAACCTGGGTGCTCTGACAAATGCAGCCTCGGAAAGCCGTGGGTCCTTGTCAGTTTTCCTCTGTAAAATCTCCAAAAGACTCTAACTGACAGAAGATGTGAAATAAATATCTGTCATACAAATAAAGAAACAGTGTCCTACTGAGGGTGGTGTGTCTTTGTTGTTGTTTTTTTCCATATAGAGAATAAGTATAAAGCTCCTATCTTTATAGTCCAATATGACACTTATCCCTCTCATATCAGATGCTGGGGGGGGGGGGCAGAGCCTTCATTATCTATCCAAATAGAGACTGTAGACTTTCTCCATCTACATCTACCTTGCAGAGAAGAAGTCTCATTCCACCAAGTGCAGAAGCCACCAAAGGACTCACAGAATCATGATTTCTGTGTGCAGGCCTTGGCTCCTACCACATATGTGATTGACCAGTTTTTGGGTTTTTGTTTTGTTTTACTTTTTGTTGATTCTTTTTGAGTTCTGCATCATGCACCCAAGTCCTGCCCATCTCCTTGTCCCCTCATATTTGCCCTTTGACTTTGCCACCCGCCCCCCAAAAATAACACACACACACACACACACACACACATCACCACCACCACCAATAATAACAGCAATAACAAGAAAGCATAGGAAACATGTCATCATGGAAGCTGTAGCATGTCACAGTGTGTCCCACAGTATAACTCCCTATCCACACATCTTCGCTTGCAGATAGATACTCATTGCAATGTGTCATTGATCTGGCTCTAGATCTTAGACTCCTGTGATAACCATCAATATTGGATCCTCACTCAGACTCACTCCTCTTGGTTATCCTGTTGTTACCCTTTGTCATGGAGATTCTGCAGCTTTGGATCAGCGGGATTGGCCCTTTCATGTATCCCAACCATTTGCAGATGGTAAAGATTTTGAGATGGGCCAACTCAGAGGCATGGATATGGGCCTGGGTGGTAACTGAGCTGGTTAGCCAGCTGGTTCCTACTATTGGCACCACCAAGGTGAGGGTTTCAGCCTTGCCCTGGCTAGGTGACCCAGTGCTACCATTGATAGGTGGCAGGGTCAGCTCTCTTACTCTTAGGTCCACAGAGCTGGCTCACCCATACCCATGCCTACACAGCCAGCTCTACTGTGCCTCCCAGTCAGAGTGTAGGGCCTGCTCTCCTGAGTGCTGCAGCCAGTGAGGGGCAGGGCCACTTCACCTGCTCTTGTGACCCTGGGAAAGCAATGGTTGATCTTACTCTACAGGTTTGGGTCCCAGCACCCACACAGCAGCTCTCAACTACCCGTAATTCAGGTCCAGGGGACCTGATGCCCTTTTCTGGCCTTCATGGACACTGTGTGTACATGGTACACCCCTACACATAAAATATAAATCAATCTTAAAAAACAACCCAATAAGAATTTACCATCAAAATAAGAGTCAAGAAAAGTTTATATTGACAGATGTTTAAAATCACAACAAACCATCCTATAGATTTTACATAGTTAAAGGAGACACAAAAACTACAGGCTGTTGTTAAAGGAGTTTCCCTGGTTCTAACAAGCACATGACTGACTTTTAGATGTCCGTGGAATTACACAAGCATCCAGAGCCTGCCTGAACTACAGCAAAGGTGGTTTTATTCCTTTGTTGTTAATATGTATAACAAGTCATATTTTAAATTCATCCTCATAATAATGTGATTCACCTTGAAAGGCTAGAATATTGAGGCCATGAAGTTTCAAGGCATCCTTCAAAGTCATATTTTAGCTCTTTACATGCCTGAAAACAAAATTCATAGCTACACATATTGGCCCCCATGTCAGTGTTTCTAACAATAATACAAAGGCAAAATAAAAAATAAATTATACCAAAGTTATATATATATGCATATATGAATATACATTATAACTAACGTATATATTATCACCACCCTCAATATCCCACTAAGTCACTTAATGCTGGATGATGTCCTTTGGATGTGGTACCATTCACTGGGGCATGCTGCATCCCCAACAGTCAATATCTTCCCCTTGTGAGAACCTCTCCTGTCTGTGCTGCAATGTTGGATGTCTTGATTCTGGGCATGATCTGGGCAGGCATCCAGAGCTGCTGTGAGGTGATGTGTGAAGCAACATGCCATGTCCAGAGGACAGCATTTTATATTTCTCTAGCTTATCTACTATCTATCTATCTATCTATCTATCTATCTATCTATCTATCCATCTATCCGTCTGTCTATCCATCCATCTATCGATCTATCGATATGGATATAGACACAGATAAAGATACAGATAGAGATACAGATAGAGATAGATATACTTAGGTGTAGGTAAAATATAGATAGATAAATAGATGCATATATATATATATATATATATATATATATATATATATATATATATATGGGTATATATATATCATAGATAGATATCTCTATCTTTATTGTTATCTCTATCTCTATCAATCTCTCTCTATTTTCCAGCAGATGACTGTCCTTTCCAGACCTCATCATGTGGCTAGAAGTACACATCTTCAGTGTCTGGGGTTTATGTTCACCCTTTTTCCATGGGAGAGGGCTTAGCCACTGACTGGTACTGGACTACAGAAATTCCAACTCCATTTCTGCAAGTTAGAAGGAAAATAGACAGGTAGCATGATATCACAGGATTGCTTACAAGATTTGGCTGAAGACACACCCTAAAGGACTTGGCCTAAAGTGTATGCATGCATAGTCCCTTCCTTTAGCTATTACAGACACTCTGTTATGGGTTATAAATAATGCTACATAAATCACCTGTACTAGAGTCTGCTTCTAGAAGGCTCGGGTTAGTGTGTCAGCCGAAAAACTAATGGAGTAGCTAAAACAAAGCCGTAGAAACCTACAAAGCTTTGGGTACAGTAATCCTCAAATGTGCATAAACTGAGGTTAAGAATAAGGAGTTTGTTCAAACTCAGTGGCAAATACCTAGAGGAACCAGAAGGCAATTTCAAGCCCACTTATGACCTAAATCATACTCATCAGCATGCTGTGCTGTGGCACTGCCCAACTCAGGTTTAACATTTTGGGAAACATAAAGCGATATCTCAACATGCAGATCTGTCACAGCATTGCCCTCCTTTTAGCTACTCCTAAAATCAGTATTGACTCCAAATAAAAGCATGCACAGCCCTGGGTGGATGTCTTGATTTAACCCAATCTACTGAGTGGTACTTCTGATCTCAGCCATGCTATCTGCTCTCAGGAAATCTTCAACATGTCAAGGGCAAATAAAGATCTAGTCCCCTCACCCAGAGCAAGGGGAGGGAAATTTGCAGAAGTGTCCCATGGTATCATCAGGCATTGCCAAAGAGAGGGAGATAAAAAGTAATAGCCTAATTTTCATTAAGTGATTGCTCTCATAAAACAGAAGAACTTTACTCACCAAGACATTAACCCTGCATTGCTCAGACAATTAAAGGAAGTCATAAATTAATCCATAATCACAATCTGAAACAGGAATTCATCCCGGTGAAAGAAGGAATTACCTCAAAGAAGAGGCATCCAGTCTACCAGACAAGCCAAACCCTCCAGGCTTTATGGTAACTACCCTCCCCCTTCATGGTTACTACCCTCCCCCTTCATGGTTACTACCCTCCCCCTTCATGGTTACTACCCTCCCCCTTTATGGTTACTACCCTCCTCCTTTATCCCCATCCCTCCACTTTGCCTCTTTTTTGTTTGTTTGTTTTATTTTGTTTGTTTTGTTTTTGTTTTTTTGTTTTGTTTGTTTGTTTGTTTTGAGACAGGGTTTCTCTGTATAGCCCTGGCTGCCCTGGAACTCACTCTGTAGACTAGGCTGGCCTCGAACTCAGAAATCTGCCTGCCTCTGCCTCCCAAGTGCTGGGATTAAAGGTGTGCACCACCATGCCCAGCATTGCACTTTGCCTCTTTCCTTTCCTTTCCTCTTCCCTTTACCCAGGCAGTCCCTACCCCAAACCCCAAGCTCAAGGTTTAAAAATGAAAACCGAGAGTATTCTTTTGTTCACTCGCAAAGAATATTGACATCCTCTAATATAAAATTTCATTCAAAGAGTGCTCCTGTGTGCTAAAGACTACCCTTCGGGGCTAAATAATAATGAAACCTAGAAAGTGAAAATGATAAGGTGGTTAAGGGATTGTGAGGTATTATCTTCTTATTATATATTTTATTGGTGTTAATGATAATATTTGAGCAATAGATACCTATAGGAGTGGAAAATAAGAAGCACAAAGAACAAAAATGGGAAAAGATGAGCTGTCTACACTTTCAGGCCACAGGAAACACCTTTATGGAATCCTAGTCATGGATTTACCCAAGAGGCATTGCTAGCCCATTTTAGAGATGCTAAACATGTATGTAAAATCTCATTTTTTCTTCTGTACAGATAAGATTTAGTTTAAGCTCTACCTCTCTCTAGAGATCCGACTTTGAGTTTTAGAATGAGAAATGATGATGAAGAAGAGACAAGTGATGGACACAAAAGACCAGAGAACCACTCTGACAGTCCTGCTACTCCAAAACCCTCCGGCAAGCAATGTTGTCCAAAGATAGGTAATTAATGGGGCTCTTTTAACAGACAATTTTTCTGTTTATAAATTAAAAAAAATAGATGGACACAAATGGAAAGATGAGAGAAGACCCAGAGCGCTGGGCTACGAACCCTTGTCTACTCATCACAGACATCACTCTCGTGTATCTGCTTGACCACCAGTCAGCCTGCATGCATTGCCTGGAAGGACAGATAACATGGCATAAAGACATGTTTTAGTATTTAACGCTTAACAGCCTAGGTCTCAGGGAACAATGAGGATTTTGAGGAGCCTGGAATGAAACATGGGAAGTATACTGAGAAGCAAAGCTGCTTCATATAGAAAATTCTGCCCAACTTAAGTGGAGAGATTAGAGACTAGGATGAGAGGGAGACTTCATGGATCCCATGAGTAAGGTAACAATTGCTTCCAACCGTGGCCAAGTTCCTCAACATTTCTACTCACAGGGCTTCACTGTGACAACATATGATCTTGAGTGTGAACTGCAGAGAACACGTGATTCAGAGAAAGGGTGTGGGTATGGGTTCCACTGGACCCCTTTCAAAATAAGAACAAAGCAACCACAAAATACCCTTGACACAAATAGATGAAATCCATGTTCAGTGTGCTGTTTGCAGTATTCTTGAGCCAACCCAAAACAGCCATTTAGAAATGAATGAAAGACGAATTTATACAGAGGGCAAAGTGATTCTCCAGGTTTTCTAACTTCCTGTGGATCCTCAGGCCATACAAAGCAGCCCCATGGAGCTTCAGAAACCCTGTGGAGAGCTGGGTCTTGGGTTTCTGTACCATGAACTGACCTGCACTGTGTGCACCTAAAATAGCAGGCATAGAACAGTAATACAACCCTTTGCTTCTTGACAAATATCAAACCAACAGAAACTGAACAAAATCTCAGATGGTTGTATATTCTTTATTTGTGTTTTGATGCTAATAAATGTTCCCAGTAATATTTTAATAGACAAAACATGACTCGTGGATGCTTCTGTTTTTTAGGTGCATTGGCTGTACATAGCATCTGGAAAACATAAAAATATCACACAACACCACAGGGGGCACCTTGAGAACCACATGGTGTTACTGTTTGTTAAAAACCAACACTTTACTCTGGAGGTCTATATTTCTGGAATAATAAATACACAAAGTTTCTTTCATTGTGGAATTTTAGAACAGCAAAATATTGGCAGTAACTCTGACATGTAACGTTAGATTTGGTGGAATAAATTGTTTTATCTTTGCAATGGCATACTACACCCTCACCCAAAATGATGGAAACAGAGTCTATAAGCTGATATGGACTCACAAACAAACACTATAAAGAAAAAAAGAACAACTGTTCTGCATGTCACCATATTAAAAATGGGAGATATCCATTTCAACAATCACCTGTTTATATTTATTATTTTTGCTTTTATTATTGTTAGAAAAAAGATGCATTATGAAAAATAAGAATGGGGCTGGAGAGATGCATCAATGGTTAAAAGTACCTGTTGCTCTTGCAAAGGTTCCCAGAGCCCCTCATGGCAGCTGACAACCATTCATAAATCTGGTTTCTGGGATCCAATTGTTAGGCACATGGTGCACATGCATGCATACAGCCAAAACATTCACATACATGAGTATTATAAAAATAAATAAACATTAAATAATAATGATAATAAAGATTTGTTTTAAAATATAAGGACGGCACCTGTATGCATGAATAGGACTGCGATAATGGTTGGGTGCAGAGCAAGAACTCTCAGAGGTTATGATTTTGATGTTTGTGGTACTTTCTATTAGCTTTGACTCTTCAAAAAAGTTAAGAGAGTTGGCGGGGGGCGGGGGGCGGGGGGGGGAAGGAGCTGCAGAACTTCTCCTAGCTTTAAGGAGACACTAAACAGACATGACAAAATGCAAGGTATATGTTTCCAAGTGTGTTATAATATGTACATCACTATACATCTCTACAGATTACATTCATATTCCTGCAAGTTTCATTAGCATAGGCAACGATGATTTGGCTTATTTATATGCCAGCCACATGTACCACAAAGCTAGCAGTCAGAAACCTAGACAGCTGTATTCTTTTCAGAACACTGAACTCAGTTGGCCACTTTCTCTCCAACAAAAGGTCGGTGATGTCATGAGTTTTTTGTAATTTCTTTTCTGTAAACTGTTCACATGATTTGCCAGTATAATTATTTTTGGATTACTGGTTATTTATCTCTTCAACCTATGGAAGATTTACATCTTATAAGAAAATATTTCATTTGTGATAAAGTTGAGGATATTTCTCCTTGTTTTTCTTTCCCTGCTCTTATGAAGTTTTTCCTAGATAAGACTTTATGATTTCTTTCTATTTATGTGCATGTGCACTTATCTGTATGTGTATATGCTATACAAGTGCAGGTACCTGCAGTGGCCAGAGAGGGTTTTGTGTCCACTCAAACTGGAGTTACAGGAGATTGTGAGGTGTTCAGTATGAGTGCTATGAACCAAGCTCGGGTGCCCCATACAAGCAGCAAAAGCTCTTAACTGCTGAACCAGCTCTCCAGTCCCCTGAGAGAATTAATTACTATAGCCATAGTTAGCTGGCTTTTCTTTTTGTTATGATTATGCTAACAGAGGTGAGCATGGAGCCCGAATTTTCCTCTAATACAATCATGATCATAAATATAATTAAATATTTACATCATCTGAAGTTTATGCATAAGTGAAGTAGGGATAAACACATGTTTTTCTCCATATTCTGTTGTTTCAACATCATTATTGAATAATTTTTTCTATTACTAAATTTCTGTGTATATCCAGGTCAATTTCCTTTAATATTCTTTATTCTTAAAGGATCTTGTGACATGGGTTTAGCTCCCAATAGGCTACATGGGGTCAGGGAAAGTTTGTATGTCGGAGTCAGAAAAACACAAGGGCAATAAGATATGGTTATGGAGACAAAGAAAATTTAGGACTGTGGCAAATGCATTTATATTAGATAAAAGCTTCATAAATTAATAAACGACATTGTATTTATTATGGCTCTTGCCAAAGGAAATAAATGCAGTAAATGCCTTGTTAAAAAAAAATACTATGTTACTGGTTGAATTATTAGTGAGCAGCGACCCTAATTAACAAGGTAATAACTTGCCAACTTGCTGACAGGGCAGTTTTTCAAAACTCATCTGTGCCAGGTAAGCCTCCTAGAGGGTAAGAAAATGTGTGAGACAGTAAAGGACAAAGAACAGGATTGTCATTGCCCAGCTCTCAGAAAGATGTGTGTTCTAGTCCCCCATCTCTTTCATACCTACCTTCTCCCTTCCCCCATCCCAGACCTGCCCTCCATGTAGTGGATATATTTAATCTTATAGCTGTCAAAGACAGCTATGCTAGGGACCTCTGCATCTCTGCCTTTCTATCCTCTCCTTTGCTTCCAGCCACAGCTCCTGGGTACCACTGGGTGATCTGTAAGATGCTGACTATGCCTGCCTTCCCATCCTTTCTTTTGCTTCTGGCCATGACTGGAGGGTACCCAGCAGGTTGAATTCTAAGATGTTAGCTGTTGTCATCATTTTATCTTCTCCTTTGCTCCTGGCGATGGCTCCTGGGTACCACTAGCAGATCTCTAAGTTGCTGACTACCCAGATTTCTTTATTTGCTCCACAAGAAGAAAGCATTTGTGATGATGTGGCTCACAGCAGACCCGGAGTCTAATTTTCTCAACCAGAGAGCAAATGAGAGATGCTAGTTAGCTTTACGTGATCTGCCTGCCCAGTGTTCTTCTGATTTTCGTCTCCAAGGTTTATATTAGGAGAAAGAGTTCAGGGAAGGTCAATTACATTCATACTGCTGGCCCCCACTGAACACAGACCTGAAAAGGCAAGGCCAGAAGACCATCCAAGATATAATATGAATAAAAAGCAACCAATATGATCTTTGAAGTTAGTGATGAAAAGCTTACACGCCTGGACCCGTTGCTTATCTTTGCAGTGGACCCATTATATCTAGGGGGAAAGTAATACATTTACACTCAAATCCAAATATTTAAACAGTAAACTTTTCTTCCTTCCTAAAACCATCTTTGTGACAACTGGTTATCAATATTAATTCCAAAGGAGTTTCCTCTGCTCCCCACAAAAGTTTAATTAAGAGTTATATTCTAACGAGGCTGATAGAAACTAAAACTCAGTTCAACAATCTATGAATCAATACTTATCAGAGACTCCAACCAAATAAAATATTGATTCAGATGATGTTTCCTTTGGAGAATAATCCCATGTTCTTGTCTCATCCCAACTTGGCAATTTAGGAGAACGTGAGGTGTGACTATAAAGTAATGAGACCGATTACACTTGTCACACATGAAAATCAATCTTGTCATCCAGATAACTCAAGGCACTTAGATAATTTGAGACCTCTTCACTTACATAAATTGGAACACTCTGGGGTGGGAGGAAGAAATTTTTGTAATGGGTTATACCTCGAGTGAATATGGGATTGGTCGAATTAACTGTTCTTCTAAATGAATAGCTTCAGTTTTTGTGTCAGTTTTAGATGTTTTACTCTTTATTCATTAAGTTTTTCACACAGCCATATAATGTATCTTGATAATATTCGTCCCTTTCTTCCCTCACTCTAACATCTACTAAGTCTGCCCTACATTCCTCCCTCAGCTTCATTTCTCTTTATAACCACTGAGTTTAATTTGTGCTGCCATCCATGCCAGGGCTGAGAAGACCTTCTGAAGCATGGTCAACCGACCAGGGGACACACCATTTTAAAACTTTTATTTAAAAGTATTTTCATCCAACATATTTTCATCATGGCTTTCTCCTCTCCCAACCCCTCCCAGATACTTCCCAACTCACCTTCCTACCCATCCATCCAACTTCACATTCTCTCTTTCTAAAAACAAACAAAAAATCAAAATCAAAGCAAAAATACCCACAAAAAACCCCAATAGACAAAAATGCAAGAACAAAACTAAAAGCCCACACCAAAAATTCATAGATAGATAGATAGATAGATAGATAGATAGATAGATAGATTAAATGAAGAGTTCATTTTGTGTTGGCTAACTACTGGAACAGGCCCTGTCCTGCCTTGTGGTTGAGTATACCTAGTGACTCTCTATTGTAAGAAATTGATCTTATCTTTACCAGCATATATCAATTACAAGTAGTTTCTTGGTTGGGCTGGGACCTCATGTCCACTTTCCCTTCTCAGTGCTAGAACCCCATCTGGCTTGAACATGTGCAGGTCGGATGGGTGGTACCTCAGTCTCTATGATGAATCAGTCTATCTCTACACTTATCAATCCTGTTGTATCTAGAAGACACTGTTAATTTGGAGTCATCCACCACCACCTCTGTCTTGTATAATCTTTCCACCTCTCTTTCCACACAGATCACTGAGCCTTGGGAGAAGGGTTTGATGAATGCATCCCATTTAAAACTCAGTTTTCTAAATTCTTTCATACTCTGTATATGTATAGTTGTGGATCTCCATGTTAATTACCATCTACTGTGAATAGAAGCTTCTCTGATGAGGGTCCAGCAAGGCTCCGATTTAAGGTTATAGTAATAGTGTAGTAGGAGTAATAATTGTTATGTTCCTTCAGCATAATAATCATATTTCATTTCCCCCTAGGCCCATGCCCTTCCTATCTAGTCTCAGATTTTTGGCCACTTTAGTGGTGTCAGGTTCCATTTGGTTCTATACCATGGAATGTGCCTCAAATACAATCCAAAGGTGGCTGGTTTATTATTCCAGTATTGCACTAGTATTTACTATAGGCAGGTAGCTGTTGTAGGTCATAGTGTTTGTTGTTGGGTCATATTGATGCTTGCCTTTCTCCTCCAAAACAGAGTATAGAATAAAGATTGCAGAGCGAAGTTCACAGTGTGCAGAGTATCCTCAAGCACCATGAATGCTCGTCAGTAGTGTTGGGGTTGGCCTTATGTACTTAGTATTCAGAAGTTAACTTCCGTGACCCTGTCCACACTAAAACCTGATCTTGGTACACCGCTTTAACCAATGTTCTATAAAGAATGTTCCCCAATAGTCCCTGATTGGTTACTAAAAAGGCTAGAGCCTATGACTGGGTAGAAAAGAGTAGAAGGTAGGACTGGAGAGATCGTAGGGGGTCTCAGGAAGGGCCCATGATGTGAAGGACAGCGGAGCTGGAAGAAGAAGGTTGCCATGAAGCAGGATGGATCATGGCTCTTGGCCAAGAGAAGCTTGCCCTGAGGATACACATGTAGCAGAGGAAGAAGCAGTTGGCAAGTGATGGGGCATTTATCTGATTATTCCTTTCTTAGCTATGATAGATTAGCCTCAGAACCTGCTCAGCACAGAGTCAGGAGCTTGCAAATAAAATACCAGGTGTTTGTGCCTTTTATTTTGGAGCTAAACAGAAAAGAGAAGGATAGAAACCCACTCCCCTAAAAATGCTATGATACAGTAGGGGTGAAGCTTCTAGTTGGAAACCTATTCAGCCTCTCCATGATCGACTACATAAGTGTGGTCCTCAGCAATAGTAGCTTGCCATAAGATTGTGGAGAACAACTGGCAGCCTTGGAAATGGCCTGTGATGTTTGGGGAATCCATGGAACCCTTTTGGCCAAGAATTCAACAAGATGGAACCCATTCCGGTTACTGGAAGATTTCCTTGATAGTGTAAGATGTTTAGTTGGGTCATCACCTCTCCCCTTATATTGTAACTGCTTTTAAGTTCCCGTTCATGGGTATATATGTTTTAGGAAACTTCTACAGCAGTAAGTTTCCTTACAATTTTCAAAGGACCCTTAGTGCTACTTGTCCCTCCCAAAGCCCTGCTTTTACCCTGCTCTCCCATTTCCCTTTGAACCTTCTTATTCTAGTTTCCCCTTTATCTCTCCGTAGAACTATAATCTATATCTCCTTTCTTGGGAGATTCAGGGACCACACATTTAAAGAAAACTGGCTTTTCCTCCCTAACCAGCCAACAACTATCAATAACTCATCAGCTAAGTATGAGAGCTCAGATTTTATGAAGCATAATGTCTGCCATGTTCCAGTCTTCCAATAAGCCAGACTTTGCAGCATGTATGTGCATGCTTGTGTTGGCTGGGAGAAGGTGAGACTGGATGATATGAGAAGAAGGGAACATAATTTTAGGAATTTGCCGTGCCAGTGAATAGGACATAGCTACCACTCCCACTACTCACAGCTGTATAATCTTAGAAACTTGTTTGCCTCTCCCCTGAGCATTTCCTCACAGAAAATGGAGACAATAGCAGCTGTCTCCTGTGCTTAGTGTCCAAGGGAATCATCATTGTAAAAATGCTCAACATCATGCAGGTGGAGCTTAATAACAATGATTAAGATGCTGTGATAACACTGCAGAGGGATCGTTGTTGTTGTTGTTGTTGTTGTTTGAAGCAAGGTTGCCATTAGTCTCAAACCTTATTTTTAAAATGAGAGAAACCTTCACCTTGGAAGTACCTACCTAGTTTCAAATGTTTCATTTACTACAAAGGAAAGTATATTCTAAGCAGGTAATGTGGCTTTGCCAGTATAGACAAGGGACAGGAGTCAAATAGATATATCTCCTCTCTCCACCTTTTGTCTCATTTGCGTAGTCATGAGGAAGGAGGAACTGCTGTCTCTTCAACAGTGGGTTGCTCAAAATCTCAGTGAATCTGTCCTGTCAAAGCAGTTTGAGCCACATAAAAGCGGAGACATTAAGTAAACTCAGGCACCAGCCAACAACATATATTGATTGATTTCTGTGTGAAGAGTGTTGCATTTTGTGCTGAATGGGATCCCGTATGTTCATTCTCCAAGGCAGGGAGTTGACCTGGTATAGGTTGACCTGGGTTTTTCTGTAAAAGCATTCCCCAGATAGCTGCTTAAGCAGCTGTTAACCGAAAGAGAAAACTCCTTTCCCGATACCTTTCACTCTCCAGCCTCATGGTGCTCCCAGAATATCTTCTGTGCTGTGGACTGTTTTGTTTATCCTTGCTGCACAGCCTCTCCGTGGACCTGAGAAAGGCTTGAGACCCTGGAGCACAGGCTAAGAACTCAACTTTGGAGGGTTTAAAAATAAACAAAGGTGGACTGGGTAGCAAGATAAAGCTATCTGAATTTTTTCATAATTCATTTTCAATTTGGTAATCACCTTGGATATTTAATCATGTTTAGATTGCATTTGTATTTCTCCCTACAAATTAGTGAAGGTTGCAAAAGCCACTTGTTCATAAGATGGGAGCCTTTATATTTGATTTTTCTCTTTCCTCTTGGGTATCATATGAATGTGGATCCCACCTAAGCTCCTGATGGTTACGTATTAGCCGTATCTACTCTCCAAGGAGAGAGATCTCAGAAAGCCCCCCTAACATTCATGCCTGTGTGCTCTCTGTAGGTATTTGGGCTTGGCTGGTCTTTACTCTCTTGTGCCATTTCAACCCTCTCAATCAATATTCATTTGTATTTTTTTTAAAAATCTCATTATTTACATTAATCCAAGTTCTCCCTCTGAATTCCTTTTGGAAATTGAAGAACTGTGAGCATGTCTATGCAGCCGTATTCTCTATGTCTTCATCATTTCACACTCTCAGTAATCGCTCTTGGCAAAGGTGTTTTGTTTTCTGTCCATCTATGCTGTGTGTTGCCTGGATAAAGAAGTGAGGACTTGCCATCAGCACCGGAAGTTTAAGACCTCTTGGGCTGCAAGAGAGGAAGTATTAACAGAATGTCAAGGTGGGATTCTATGAATATAAATGGTCAGATACACTAAAACATAAAAGCAAGCAAAAGTTCTCTTGGTTCTAATTGGTTCAGCCTCTGAAATTTGACACTTTAATTGAGGTGTTCTTGGACTTTTACCTAGGAGTGATTATTGGAAGGAGCTTAAGCTTTTGCCTATAAGATGGCTGCATTGAAGAGGCAAGTGCCAAGCTTCAAAATGAGTCTGCCTGGAGCAGAAATCAATAAAGAAAAAGAAGGAGGAGGAAGAGCAAGAAGAAGAAGAGGAAGAAGAAGAGGAGAAGGAAGAGGACAGAGAGGCAGATAAGCGAAGGAAAGATAATGCAAGATAATGATTGATACAGACAGTCAGATATATAGATGATAGACTGATAGATGATAAATGGATAATAAAAGATAGTTGATTGACAGATATCTGATATGCATACATAGATGAGAGAAAGAGATAATGGATAATTAAATAGGTAAACAGATAATGGACAAACATAGGCACGATAGATGAATGACACAGTTGATAGATAAATGTTTGATAGAGGCATATATCTTATTTATACAGAGATAGACAGACAGACACTCAAGATGAAATTAAGTAGGTTATTAAAATAAGTACTATTATTTTCAAAGTAAAGTTCAAAATAAGAATCTCGAATGCATTTACACTAATTTGTAGTTTTGTTGGGGGAAATTTCCCCTTTCTCTTCAAAGAAATAGTACCTGGGGTTTATTAAACAAGGGCTTGACAAATAGATTATGAAACTACCTACAAAGACAGGCAATTTTTATTTGTCTTTGAATTTTAGCTGTTCATTAGTCCACTTTTTACCTTTATTTGTTTTCAAGAAGTGAGGAAATGTGGGTGTGTCACAGGTGTGTGTTAAGGTCAGAGGGCAACTTCCAGGAGAAGGTTCTCACCTTAGGCCATTTGAATTCCAGGGATCAAACCCGGGTCTTCAGATGTGGCAGCAAATGCCCTTAGCACTGAACCATCTTAGCAGCTGTTAGCTCACTTCCCTAGCAGAATCCTTCTCAGCTACAAGGAGGAAGAAACCGTAGTCTCCACTCGTGAAGGAGACTACCAGAGGAAAGCAACCCTTCAGCAGAGCCCCACGGAGGGGAGGGGGCTTTGAACTAGACCTATTAAACTCCAGTACAAAACTTTTTGCCTCCTCCTTCTAAGGAGACAATCTCTCTTTAAACATGGCTGCTGTTTGCACACCAACCTAAACGAAGGATTATAAATAAATTATATATGAGGTGGTTGGGGAGATGGCTCAGCAGTTAAGAGAACTTTTGGCTCTTGCAGAGAAACTAAGTTCAGTTCCCAGCACCTACAACCATCCATAACCCTAGCTCTGGCTGTCTTCTAATCTCTGCAGGCACAAGCAGACACACATGTACACATCCACAAATATATTTTAAATCTTGAGAAAAGGAAAAACATGAATTCACATGATTGAATAAGCTCAGAGTCTTGTCCTAAAATCAAGCAAGCAGCTTTACTCAGTGACTTCATTTTTTTATTAGAAATTTTCTTTATTTGCATTTCAAATGTTATCCCCTTTCCTGGTTTCCCCTCTGAAAGTCCCCTATCCCATGCCTCCTCGCCCTACTCACCGACGCACCCACTCCCCCTTCCCTGTCCTGGCATTTCCCTACACTGGGGCATAGACCCTTCTCAGGACCAAGGGCCTCTTCTCCCATTGATGTCTGAGAAGACCATCCTCTGCTACATATGCAGCTGGAGCCATGGGTCCCTCCATGTGTATTCTTTGGTTGGTGGTTTAGTCCCTGAGAGCTCTGGGGGTACTGGTTGGTTAGTATTGTTGCTGCTCCTATGGGGCCGCAAGCTCATTAAGAAATCTGTCACAGTCTGCCTTCATAAACTGAGGGAAGTCTGCAGCTCTCCAACCCTTCCTTTCCTCAGGCATCTTTATCATACTCCTAGAAATCCAGAGTCAATGAGAAACACCCCACACTCTTCAGTTTATCTTTTATAAAGCTCCATTCAGTGCCCCTTCCCCGCACCAGCCTTATCTGAGCCAGTCACTTCAGAGGGACTTTGTGGCTCATTGACTTTTCGGTAGGGTTGCAGCCCAGTGCAACTGTGTGAGCATCCCCACCTCCAATTATCAGGTGTGCTACCACTGACCGCCCCAAACACAGGCATCCTCCGACTCTCAGATCAGTGTCCCCTGGCTGATGTATACATAGGAAGAGGATCATACCCTTTTTTTCTTATTGTGATGACTCTTGGATCAACAACAACAACAAAATCATGGAAATAGAGCAAAAGAATGAAGAGCTGGGAAGCACATGGTACCTGAAATTTTGTTTTGCTAGGACATTGTTAAAGCCAAGTGTTGAGGATTGTTTAGTTACTTTTTCATTGCTGGCATAAAACACCAAGGCAACTTATATAAGAAAGCATCTAATTGGGCTTATGGCTCCAGAAGGTTAGACTCCACAATGGCAGCGAGAAGACATGACAGCAGAAACAGCTATGAGCTCATATCAGAGAGAGCTAACTGGAAATGGCATGGGATTTTGAAACCCCAAAGCTGCCCTGCCCCTCCCCCTCCACCCCCACCACTCCCACCCCCTCCTGTGCAGGGACATGACTTCTCCAATAAAGCCATCCCTCTTAATTCTTCCAAAAGAGTTCCACAGACGAGGGACCAAGTTTTCCAAGTCTGAGGCCTTACGAGCCAATCTCGCTCACCCACTAATCATAAAGGCGGAGTTGCCTTTTGCTCCTTAGTATTACACAGTTCACACACTTTTGCACATGTGTATACCTAGTCTAGTGCAGTCATCACTCGAGAATTAAGAGGTATTCCTCCCCCTCGTTCACGAGAGTGCCCCCACCTTGCACTGAAAACCAAATTATATAAATAGAATAGAAAAATCAAGTCATTGGATTGATCATGAAGCAGTGGTGAGTTAAGACAAGACACCTTACAATTAGATGCAGCATGCTCATGGTTAAAATTTAATGAGCTCATTTTTCCCTGTATTTGAGGGGTGTGTAAATTTAGCTCAGTGGGATTACTCAGGGCAAAGGTGTTATATAGAGGCAAATTATTACGAGCTGAGTTTGCAAACTTGCCACTGGCCTCATAAGGCCTTGTATCTGAACCTCCCAGGGTATAGAGAATCTAGTCCTCTTTATGTGAAAATCTGAATTTGGATTCTGAGGTCCTATTTTATATTTCCTGTGCAGACTTAATGGAAATTAAACTAAACCTAATTATATGAAAAATATATTGAAAAAAAAAGTATGTCCTTCCTTTGAAATGTGTTGATTTAAGTGGTTGGGGCTATGGTTGTCTCAATGGTTAAGAGTAATTGGTGCTTTTGTATAGGACCTGGGTTTATTTCCTAGAACCCAAATTCAGCACCTCTAACTCCAGTTCCAGGGATCTGATCCATTCTTCTGGCTTCTAAGAACATTTCATTTATACGGTATGCACTCATACCATACACGGAATACATTTCTTAAGTTGAAATTTCACAGAGAATTGAATGTGTTCTGGGATATTTTAGTCCAGGGAAATATTTTCAGAGATAAACAGCTGAAATTAAAAAAAAAGGAAGCAGTTGTGAGGAGAGCAAGAATCTGTACAGTTATAGAATAGAAAATCAGGTAGTTGAATTTATTAGGCAGCAGTCATGAGTAGGACAAGATGCTGAGGTCAAGGGTCAACACTGGGATGTATAGGACATGTTAACTCTGTGAGAGCATTCATATTAGCCATTTCTGTTGGCTTTGTGTCCCCTTCTGAATAAGTGTTCCCCTTTATTGCTTTTAGCTCTCAAATTCTAATAACAGTGATGATAATGTAAAAAAATGTTTTAAAAATTACTTTAAGCTATAACAATACAAAATACTTTTGGAAACACTATCGTCCTTCTTGCTTAACTTTATTTCAGTCAATTTTACATAATAGATTGCAATTGTGTTGGTCTCTTTCTTCCTGTTTCTTTAATGTAATTTCCTCTTGCTTGAAAATAACCACTAGATGTCAAAAAATACCTGAAGATAGAGATTTAAAATGAAGACATAATACAACCTTAACTCTAGTGGGGCCAGCAGGACTTGTCCAATCAAATGATTTACTGGTCTTGTTGTCCTTGGTTGTTTGGAGGATTATTTGCTTGTTTTCGTAAAGGAAGGAGGTGGTTTGAATTTTGGTAAGTACTGTTTTGTGTTTCTGCCTTGTATCTTATCCGAACGCCCCTAGCACTGCATGTACATTTAAGTGTTAAAATCTTATTATTTCTATGTCAGAAATAATAATGGCTTTTCTTTTTTTAAGATTTATTTATTATTATAAATAAGTACAATGTAGCTGTTTTCAGACACACCAGAAGAGGGCGTCAGATCTCATTGCAGGTGGTTGTGATCCACCATGTGATTGCTGGGGTTTGAACTCAGGACCTTTGGAAGAACAGTCAGTGCTCTTACCCGCTGAGCCATCTCACCAGCCCATAATGGCTTTTCCTATGGAATGAGAACATCTTTGGAGATCATGTAGGAAGCATAAAAAATTCTCAGAATGCTCAAGAGTCCTGCCACTCTGAGTCTCTTGATCTCCGACTCCATTCCTTCAACACCTACCCAGGCACCATCTTCATAGTAAGAATAAGAAGGCAGCCTTATGGTCATCCAAGGTCACTTGGAATCAGTTCCAAATGTGACAGGCACAAATACTGTCTAGCAAGACTTCCATTAGTCACACTCTAGATTTCTTTGGCGGTACAGTAAGAAGAGCACATCCCCTGCAACGAGAAGGAAGTCTAAACCACAACCTGGGTAAGTGAAGAAAACAGCTATTTGGCATTACACAGCTCTACCAAAAAGTCAAATAAAAGTATTGAGAACTGGACCTTGTCAATAAAAATATACATTGCAGAGATGACACCACAACTACTCCAAATAGGACAGGATCCATCCCATCTGCAGACACCAAACCCAGACACTATTGCTGATGCCAAGAAGTACTTGCTGACAGCATCCTGCTATGGCTGTCTCCTGAGAGGCTATGCCAGAGCCTTAACAATACAGATCGGGATGCTCACAACCAACCATTGCACTGAACAAAAGGACCCCAATGGAGGAGTTAGGGGAAGGACTGAAGGAGCTGAAGAGGTTTGCAAGCCCATAGAAGAACAACAATATCAACCAACCAGACACACACCCCCAAAGCTCCCAGGTTCTAAACCACCAATTAAAGAGTACACATGGAGGGACCCATGGCTCCAGCTGCATATGTAGCAGAGGACTGCCTTATTTGGCATCAATGGGAGGGAAGGCGCTTGGTTCTGTGGAGACTCGATGCCCCAACCAAGGGAAAAGCTAGGGCAGGCAGTGAGGTGGGAGTGGATGGGTGGGTAGGGGAACTCCCTCATAGAAGCAGAGGGGAGGGGGTTGGGATAGGGGGGTTACAGAGGGAAACCAGGAAGGGGGATAACATTTAAAATGTAAATAAATAAAATAACCCAGAAAAGAGAGAGAGAAGAGAGAACAGTAGGACACAGAGACATAGAGGATAGACTGCCACACATGGATGGATAAGATTAGAGGGGATAACTACATGTTTTAGCATGTAAGGGTGTCCTGGTTAGCATTAACTGTCAATCTGACAAAGTCTACAATCATCTGAGAAAAGAAGTTTCAACTGAGGAATTCCCTGCATGAGATTGGGCTATGGATGTGCCTATGAGATACTGTCTTGATTCATGATTAATGTAGGTATGCCCAGCCCACTGTGGGTGGCACCATTCCTAGGCAGGTGATCCTGGAGTGTATAAGGAAACTAGGTAACTGTGAGCCTCAGAGCTCTAGCCAGTGAGTAAGCTGGAGAGCAGTGTTCCTCTGTTGTTGTTACTTCAACTTCCTATTTTGAATTTCAGCCCTGATTTTCCTCAGTGATGAACTTATACTGGAAGTATAAACCAAACGAATTGATTCTTCCCTAAGTTGCTTTAGTTCAGAATGTTTCATCCCAGAAACAGAAGGAAACTAAACAGAGGGAGGAATCCACAGGTTTAAGAATGCAGAGAGTTATCAGTGAGTCCCAGAACCTGGGAGAGAGCTGTGGGGTCTTTCCTTCTATGCTTCCTTCTCTAAGTCCATGGAATTCAAGTCCATAGAAGGAACCACACCTGAAGACACTTTAACTTCAGACTTCAGGTTTCCTCTCTCATGCTGTGAAAAAGTATTTACGTTGTTGTATTCCACATAGTATGTGACAGTTTGCTATAACAAGCATGGGATGTTAGGCTGTGCTATAGTGCCATATCATATAACGAAGCAATATAAAGAATAAAGTGTTCATACTACCCCTATTTTCAGATAGACATTGATATTCAGAGACTTTTTCCCCATGAGTTTATCTATTCACTTTACATCCTAATTGCAGTCCTCCTCTTTCCAGTCCCTCCCCCTCACATAGTCCCTCTCTCCATCTCCACCCCCTTCTCCTCTAATAAGGGGGAAGGTTCTCCTGGGTAACAACCCTGTCCCCGAACCCTGTACATCAAGTCACTGCAGGACTAGGCACAGCCTCTCCTACCAAGGTCAGACAAGGCTGCCCAGTTAGAGGAACAGGATCCACAGGCAGGCAACAGAGTCAGGCACATCCCCACTCCAGTTGTTGGGAGTCCTGCATGAAGACCAAGCTGCAGGTCTGCTACATGACATCCAGAGACTTATCAAAGCTTCAAAAAAATGAAAGCACTGCCATCCCTACCCATTCCCTCTGATACCAAGGATTCTTCTGGTCCTTCCCCTGCCATGTAAGTCTTACTGAGTTGCTGGAACTGAGTTGTATAAGTTACTCACTGAGTTGTAGTAAATGCAAACATAGCACTTTAATATGTAAACAGCTGTGAAGCCAGCCACACTGGAACATGCCAGAGACCAGTGCCAATTACATAACAAGAATATTGCAATTTCAAAGAAACACCTGGTTAGCACAAAGCTTTGTTTGAACTTTCACCAGTTGCACAAGTTCAAAGAAGGTTTTCAGGGAAATGGGACATGTTGGGCAAAGGCATGGAGGTTAAAAAGAATAGGGCCAAGTTTTATCTCCAAGAGGCACTTGATCAGTTATTAAGACAGAGCCCAGTACTTCCCAACAAGGGGACAAGGGGACAAGGGGACAAGGGGACAAGGGGACAAGGGGACAAGGGGACAAGGGGACAAGGGGACAAGGGGACAAGGGGAATGGCTGTGAGTCTTTTCCAAAGGATAACTTGATCCTGTTGCATTCATTTACTGGGTTCTGCTGTTAACATAGCAACATTCTCTCCTTCTCTCTCTCTCTCTCTCTCTCTCTCTCTCTCTCTCTCTCTCTCTCTCTCTCTCTCTGTCTCTTTCTCTCTCCACCCTCCCCACCCCATGTGTGTGTTTGTGTGTGTGTGTGTGTGTGTGTGTGTGTGTGTGTGTGTATGTGTGGAGGCCAGAGGTCAACATTAGGTATCTTCCTCTTTCCCTCTCCCCCCATATTTTTTGAGGCATAGTATCTCAGTGAATCCAGAGTTCACCTATTCAACTAGGCTGGCAAACCAGCACCAGATCTACTGTCTCCATTTCCTAGAGGATGACATTACAAATATGCATCACCACTTTTTACATGGCTGCTGAAGGGCTCTGAACTCAGATCTTTTATACAGCAAGTATTCTACTGACTAAGCCATTTCCCAAATCCCAGAGCCCACTCCTCTAATGCTCAAATCTCTCTCTCTCTCTCTCTCTCTCTCTCTCTCTCTCTCTCTCACACACACACACACACACACACACACACACACACACACACACAAGCAAACAGGTCTTTCCCATGGCCTCATTACAGATAACCAACACTGCAGGGCAGCTTACAGCCTAGAGAAGCTGCCCACAGTGACCCTGGGCACGGTGACTAGACAACTAGCTGACTAGGGGAAGGGGGACAGCTGCCATCCAGGTCTTCATGTCTGCCTGAAGGAGACCATCAGGATTGAGGGACATCACTCAGTTTAGATAACTGGAAGTCATGTGACTATCATCAAGATTGGATGTGAATAAGACCTAGGGTAAAGTCAAGTCTGCATTTTGCTAGTTGTAGTTCATAGACATGGTCACCTAAACAAATTTTCACCTATCATCTCTTGAGAAATTTGAGTCCTTCAAGAATACTATGAAATATTCTACTTCCCAGTTGGAAATCTTTAAAAACAGTTTTCAATATTAAGGTTCTAGCCATACTTTATAACTGTATATAATCATCAGGAATACCTGATGCAATCTCTTTCTTTTATACAGAAATAAATCTGAAGCTCAGAGACATAGGGTAATTTTCCCAGAGTCACACAGCAATAAGGGCAAGACAGTCAGGATGAAAACTGAAACCTTTAGTTTCTAGATCCAGTATCCCATTCCAGGTACAAGCTGAAGGCTTATATCCAGAAGTCTAAAGAGGCCTCCACCCATGACCTTAACCAAAAAAACATCATGCATGGGAGTCTTGCTCTCAGATAAATGAGGGAAAAATAAAATCCCAGAGGCTAAGAGACAGGACAAATCAGCATGCACTAAACCCTTAATCCAAGCACCACCAGGCTACCTGGGAGAAAGCATGCTTAGAGTCAGTTTTGGATTTCAGGGTCATTCTACATAGAGGTTTTCTGGTGAGCAGACAAAGAAAGGTACCAAGAGATGCTTATGTGAAAATACTTAGACAAAAGGCAACTTTTGTCAGTTATTCAGTTGTTAACCAGAGGTTTGCAACATTGGGGCTTTTGTATTGGACTTAGAAACCTAAGGAAACAAGTTCTCTTTCTTAAAATCCACCTGCCAACATTTTATCCTAAAATGAAAGGATACACCTTCTTTTCAGCACCTCATGGTACCTCCTCAAAAAGTGACCATATAATTGGTCACAAAACAGGCCTCAACAGATATAAAAATATTGAAATTATCCCATTCATTCTATCAGATCACCACAGACTAAGGCTGATCTTCAAAAACAGCATAAATAATAGAAAGCCAACATTCACATGGAAACTGAACAACACTCTAATCAATGATACCTTGGTCAAGGAAGAAATAAAGAAAGAAATTAAAGACTTTCTAGAGTTTAATGAAAATGAAGCCACAACATACCCCAACATATGGGACACAATGAAGGCAGTCCTAAGAGGAAAACTCATAGCTCTGAGTGCCTCAAAAAACAAAACAAAACAAAACAAAACAAAACAAAAACTGGAGAGAGCATACACTAGCAGTCAGACAGCACACCTAGAAGCTCTAGAACTAAAGGAAGAAAATTCACCCAAGAGGAGTAGACGGCAGGAAATAATCAAACTTAGGGATGAAATCAACCAAGTGAACAAAAAGAACTATTCAAAAAAATCAACCAAACACGGAGCTGGTTCTTTGAGAAAATCAACAAGATTGACTAACTAGAGGGCAGAGAGAAAGTATCCTAATTAACAAAATCAGAAATGAAAAAGGAGACATAACAACAGATCCTGAGGAAATGCAAAACATCATCAGATCCTACTACAAAAGGCTATACTCAACAAAACTGGAAAATCTGGATGAAATGGACAACTTCCTAGACAGATACCAGGTTCCAAAGTTAAATCAGAATCAGATTAACAATCTTAACAGTCCCATTTCCCCTAAAGAAATAGGAGCAGTCATTAATAGTCTCCCAACCAAAAAATGGCCAGAACCAGATGGGTATAGTGCAAAGTTCTATCAGACCTTCAAAGAAGAGCTAATTCCAACTCTCCTCAAACTATTCCACAAAATAGAAACTGAAGGTACTCTACCCAATTTATTCTATGAAGCCACAATTACTCATCTGATACCTAAACCACACAAAGATCCAACAAACAAAGAGAACTTCAGACCAAATTCCCTTATAAATATTGGTGCAAAAATAAAATCCTCGTAAACCGAATCCAAGAAAATATCACAATGATCATCCATCATGAACAAGTAGGCTTCATCCCAGGGATGCAGGGATGGTTTAATATATGGAAATCCATCAACGTAATCCACTATATAAACAAACTCAAAGACAAAAATCACATGAACATCTCGTTAGATGCTGAGGAAGCAAAATCCAGCACCCCTTCATGATAAAAGACTTGAAAAGATCAGGAATTCAAGGTCCATATCTAAACATAATAAAAGCAATATACAGCAAACCAGTAGCCAACATCAAAGTAAATGGAGAGAAGCTGGAAGCAATCCCACTAAGATCAGGGACTAGACAAGGCTGCCCACTTTCTCCCTACCTATTCAATATAGTACTTGAAATCCTAGCCAGAGCAATTCGACAACAAAAGGAGATCAAGGGGATACAAACTGAAAAGGAAGAAGTCAAAATATCACTATTTTCAGATGATATGATAGTAGATATAAGTGACCCTAAAAATTCCACCAGAGAATTCCTAAGCCTGATAAACAGCTTCAGCACAGTAGCAGGATATAAAATTAACTCAAATAAATTAGTGGTCTTTCTCTACACAAAGGATAAACAGGATGAGAAAGAAATTAGAGAAACAACACCCTTCACAATAGTTACAAATACTATAAAATACCTTGGGGTGACTTTAACTAAGGAAATGAAAGATCTGTATGACAAGAACTTCAAGTCTCTGAAGAAAGCAATTGAAGGAGATCTCAGAAGATGGAAAGATCTCCCATGCTCATGGATTGGCAGGATTAATATAGTCAAAATGGCTGTCCTGCTGAAAGCAATATACAGATTCAATGCAATCCTCATCAAAATTTCAACTCAATTCTTCACTGAGTTATAAAGGGCAATTGCAAATTCATCTGGAATAATAAAAAACCTAGGATAGCAAAAACTATTCTCAACAATAAAAGAACCTCCGGGGGAATCACCATGCCTGACCTCAAGCTGTACTACAGAGCAATTGTGATAAAAAACTGCATGGTACTGGTACAGCAACAGACATGTAGATCAATGGAATAGAATTGAAGACCCAGAAATGAACCCACACACCTATGGTAACCTGATCTTTGACAAGGGAGCTAAAACCATCCAGTGGAAAAAAGACAGCATTTTCAACAAATGGTGCTGGCACAACTGGTGGTTATCATGTAGAAGAATGAGAATTGATCCATTCTTATCTCCTTGTACAAAGCTCAAGTCTAAGTGGATCAAAGAATTCCACATAAAACCAGAGACACTGAAATCTATAGAAGAGAAGGTGGGGAAAACCCTTGAAGATATGGACACAGGGGAAAAATTCCTAAACAGAACAGCAATGGCTTGTGCTGCAGATCAAGAATTGACAAATGGAACCTCATAAAAATTGCAAAGCTTCTGTTGGGCAAAAGATACTGTCAATAAGACATAAAGGCCACCAACAGATTGGGAAAAAAATTTGCCAATCCTAAATCTGATATGGGGACTAATATCCAAAAATATACAAAGAGCTCAGGAAGCTGGACCCCCAAAATTCAAATAACCCCATTAAAAACGGGGTACAGAACTAAACAAAGAATTCTCAAATGAAGAATACCGAATGGCTGAGAAGCACCTGAAAAAATGTTCAACATCCTTAATTATAAGGGAAATGCAAATCAAAACAACCCTGAGATTCCACCTCACACCAGTCAGAATGGCTAAGATCAAAAATTCAGGTGACAGCAGATGCTGGCTCGGATGTGGAGAAAGAGGAACACTCCTCCAGTGCTGGTGGGATTGCAAGCTGGTACAACCACTCTGGAAATCAGTCTGGCGGTTCCTCAGAAAACTGGACATAGTACCACCACTAGATCCAGCAATACCTCTCCTGGGCTTATACCCAGAAAATGTTCCAACTGATAATAAGGACACATGCTCCACTATGTTCATAGCAGCCTTATTTATAATAGCCAGAAGCTGAAAAGAACCCAGATGTCCCTCAACAGAAGAATGGATACAGAAAATGTGGTACATTTACACAATGGAGTACTACTCAGCTACTAAAAACAATGAATTTATGAAATTCTTGCGCAAATGGATGTATCTGGAGGATATCATCCTCTGTGAGGAAACCCAATCACAAAAGAAGTAACTTGATATGCACTCACTGTTAAGTGGATATTAGCCCAGAAACCTAGAATACCCAAGATACAACTCCCAAAACACAAGAAAATCAAGAAGGAAGACCAGCGCGTGGATACATCATTCCTCCCTAGAATAAGAAATAAAATATCCCTGAAAGGAGTTGCAGAGACCAAGTTTGGAGCTAAGACTAAAGGATGGACCATCCAGAGACTGCCCCACCCAGGGCTCCATCCCATAATCAGCCACCAAATACAGACACTACTGCATACACCAGCAAGATTTTGCTAAAAGGACCCTGATATAGCTGTCTCCTGTGAGGCTTTGTCAGTGCCTGGCAAATACAGAAGTGGATGCTCACAGTCAACTATAGGATGGAACACAGGGTCCCCAGTGTAGGAGCTAGAGAAAGTACCCAAGAGCCGAAGGGGTCTGCAACCCTATAGGTGGAACAACAATATGAACTAATCAGTACCCCCAGAGCTTGTGTCTCTAGCTGCATATGTAGCAGAAGATGGCCTAGTTGGCCATCATTGGGAAAAGAGGCCCCTTGGTCTTGCAAACTTTATATGCCCCAGTACAGGGGAATTCCAGGGCCAAGAAGTGGGAGTGGGTGGGTAGAGGAGCAGGGCAAGGGTATAGGTGACTTTTGGGATAGCATTTGAAATGTAAATGAAGAAAATATCTAATAAAAAAAACCAATCCACCTGCCGCAGTACTCCACTGCCACGCCTAGGGGGCGCTCTCGCCGTGCTCAGCAGGGTGAGTGTAGTGGTTGTTTCCAGCAAAACAACAGTGAATTAGCAGCAGATGGGTATTTTGGTTCAATTTTCTTAAGCATTGTGAGGGAAAGACACGACACTGGTAAAGGAGTTTACAAAACCTTCCTGCTTAGTGATCCACACAAATATTTTCAAAATATGTTCATTGGACAATTTCCTCTCTGCTCCCCTAGAAAATTGGTTTTGTTTTTGAATCTGCTCTCAAAGTCCAGAATATACGTCTCTCTTTTTTCATGGCATATGGTAAGCTTTAATGGTTACAGATTACCACCGTCTCCTGATTGAAACGGCTGTTTGCAAGGGCCCACTTTTATCCCTGCTCTCCTTTGCCCAGCAACGTGATAAATCCATAGCAGGGAAGTACTGTATGCCTTAGCAAAGGTCCTCGTGTGGAAATCGGGGGCATTGTATGTGCTCTTCAGCTGAGGGAGGCTCCCCAGCAAAGCATAGCTACGAAGCAGAATAATCAGTCCCTCACATCCAATCGCAGTGGGTCAGGAAGACTGCTTCTCTGTCTCATCTCACTCCAAAATCCCTTATTGAGTCCCGTGCAGGGGACAGCAGGCTTCAGGCAACTGTTAAGTGACGTCTTAGACACTGGCATGAAAAGAATTACAATTTTCAAACGAGGCAAAAGGAAACTCGAATGGTTGACATGGGGGGATAGTACTGTGTGCGTTGAACATCATTGCTGACCACACAGAAGACCTGCACAGGTTCAAGCTAGATGGGGTCCCAGCACTGAGACGGGAAAATGGCATCAGGTCCTACCCCAACCAAGAAGCTATTTGCAATTGATACCCACCTGCAATAGGAAAATCCAGTTTTCCCAACCAGTTCCTGGTCAGGCTGGGCCCCATACCTAGGAGTAATTGACCAACACAAAACGAACTCTGTGGAATGTTTTTGTGGATTTTTGTATCATTTTGTTCTGTTCGGGCATATTATTTTTGTCTTATTTGTCTTCTTTTTTCTTGTTTGCTTTGATATTCATTTTTGTCTTAATGGCAGCTGTTTGTTTGTTTGTTTGTTTGTTTGTAAGAGGGAACAAAATTAGATGGGTAGAGAAGCAGAGAGGATCTGGGAGGAGTTGATGGAAAGAAAACACATAATCAGAATATTCTGTATGAAAAAAAAAATGCTTCAAGACACCTGCTGACCAAGCATTTAAAATAGTTCTGTAGGTATGAAACCAAGCAGGTTAGTTATTGCTGCTAATATTAGAGAGAGAGAGAGAGTGAGAGTGGGAGAGAGAGAGAGAGAGAGAGAGAGAGAGAATTAAAACCAAGCAGTTTAGTTGTCACTGCTAATATTAAAGAATGTGTGCCTGTGTGTGTGTGTGTGTGTGTGTGTGTGTGTGCGCGCACTCACATATGAGCATGCCCACATATAAACACACTCCCTCCCTCACCCAGAAAGACTAGGCTCTGCTGTGTATGTTTGCATGTGTGCACAATTTCAGAGAAGATTCTGCTGCACGCAAAGCAGCCTGCCCCGCCCCCACTGTGGAAGAAGCAGGTCCCCCGGGATTAGGCAAGAAAGAATTGTTCATGGACAGCAGAGGCCAGAGAACAATGCAGACCCCTGCGACAGACACAGTGGCAGCCTGCTAGCCTGGGTGGGGGCCTGACCACATGGCCACTGCAAAGGAGCTGGTACTGTCATCCCTAGAAGAGACTAAAAAGGACTCAAATTAGCAAATGCTATGATTAGCAGGTGGTTTAGGAGACATGAAGCCCAGGAAGAGACTGGGGCAGGGTGGGGGAGCCTAGATCAATTGAGGGCTTGTTTTTACATCACAAAGTAAAGATGATTCAAAATGTTTCCTACAGGAATATAGTATCAACTGATTTGCTTAAGGAAAAATAATGGAGCTGTCTAAAGTGCAAAGTCCTCTCCAAGAGAAGAAAATGAGGATGTTCTGTTCTGCAAAAACAATCTTAAATTAACTTATACAATTGCTGTACGTGATTTCTGGTGAAATTATATATTTTAATGCTTTTAAATGCACTGGACCAAAGAGTTGGCAACTCTAGATGTTTAAAATGCTAGTCTTACTCACTGCGTCCTACATATTCCATTCAGATGTTTCAGATAATCCACCAAAAATTTAATAACTTACCTCCTTTTAACTTATTATCCACTGCCCAACTTCTCCTGGAGTTTATCAGAACATCACAGCTATTCTTCAGACAAAAACAGCCCTTCTCATAGGTCACTTCTCCACCTCAGATGTCTTAGAACAGAAGCAAATACTTCACGGACTAGTTTTGTTTTAGGTTCTTTCTTTCTAAAGAAATTCAGATTAAATTTTCAAAAATGAGTAGCTTCCCCTCAAAGATGCTCCTAGGAGTCTACAGCCCAGAATCACTAGTGATGGCCTGCCTGTCTTCTTTCCCAGCATAAACTATGACTATGTATGTTCATGGATGTTTTGAGGCAAACGGCCAGGATTTGTCTTTTTGCAGTTGTCCTAAGTTGTGGCTTCTCTAGACTGCTTTCTTTGGGACTTTGACTGGAGGGTGGAATTCTTGGTAGGACTGAACAAAGATCTCCATTGCTCCTTAACTCGTTTTTAAATGAGCCAGAGGGTGGATTTGTGTAGCAAGGCTTTGGCATGCGAGTCCATAGAACCTCACAGGACCAAAACGCAACAACACACCAAACTGTACAACTAAGGGGACCTAGTGCTCACTGAGCAGCTCAGATGGGGACTGTCACCTCTGGGGCTGTCACAGCACTGAAAATGCAGGTGGGGTTTTGACACATAAAGAGGGAAACAGGGCAAATAAGTGGCAAGACCATAACACAAATCATCACAGTTTCGGTTATCACTGAATGCTTGGCTCTTTGGAACAACCTGAACAAATAAGAAAAATCACTGTGGTACCTCTCATATCGTTGAAAGAAAACTTGCCTGCCATCAACCTCTCTTTTAACTGAAGTTATCCAGGAACTCACCTGACCAAGTGAAGTCCCAGCAATACACTGGCACTCGTATAGGCATCAAAAGAAAGGTTCCCATTTTTGTCTGTGCCATCATGGTAAGTAAAAATGTCCCTAAACTTGCTATCAGTAAATTCACAAACATGGGGCCTAGAAGTCCCTTTCAGAAGCCACAGTGAGAAAATTGTCCTTGCTAATTTACATCTCCATATTATGTACTAATCAGAAGATCCAGGACACTTTGACACATTTGACAAGCCTTGACAGGTAGCCTTCACCACTTGTGAGGGTGTGGGGTAACAGTTGCCTTTGTCATGCAGTTATCCTGAAATGGCCCAACCTCACCAAGGAATGGCTTTTTTTTTTTTCTTGGATGATTTATTTCAGCTATGACTTTAAAATAGGTGCCAGGTTGTCATGATGGTTCAACGAGAAAATATATTTGAGACCAAGCCAAATAACCCGAGTTTGGTCCCTGGCAACCCTGTCTTGGAAGACGAGAGCCAGCTCCTTCAAGTTATCCTCTAACCTCCACACATGCACTACCACCCACCCATTAACCCACGGTAAATAATAAAGTAAAAGAAAAATTTAAAGAAAAGTCAGGTATTCAAAGGGCTGAGCACTCCAGCTTCTGCCTTGAACTGACCTCTTAGTTGACGGTCCTCTATGGATCCTACAAGACTGAGGTGAGCCATCTGAGCTCTGGTATCAGAAAACCAAAAGAAGCTTTGCTCCTCCTGAGTTTCTGGAAGGATTATGACCATACAGACCTGGCCTTGGTGATTGTGTGTGTGTGCTCTCTGATGTTTGTCCCTATCCTCTGCTGTATTGATTCCCATCCAAATGGTTAGACTTGAACAAGCCTTTTAAGACGTGAAATAATAGGCAGCTCGTATCCTGCAGGAAACTAGAGCATTCGGCCACAATTGGAGCGATTTTCCAGCAAAGTTGATGCATTTGCACCTCACCCGACTGAGCAGAAATTAACCCCCATTCGCCAACTGACCCCACACACCCTCCTCACCCCACTGCACTCCAAGATGTTTGTTTTGATATGTTATTCACTACGGTTGCTATGCACTTAAGTATTTAAGCTGCCAGATGCAAGCAACCAGGAGGACCTGGAGATTCATCCATTTTACTGGTTCTGTATCGCTGGATGAGCATAAGATAGGTTGCAGGTAAGTAGAGTCTCTCATTACTGATATAAAAGGAAGTATTGTCTCTGGTTGGATTATTCAAGGCATCAAGGTAAATTCTCATAGGCAAAGCTCAAATGCTTTGTGTTTTTTGTGGGTGGTGTACAGTTCCTGTGTGTCATTGGGGGAACCCATAAACGTATTTGAAATGCCCTGTGCTTAAGAGTTCTGTGAGTACATTCACTTTAGCATCCAGGAGCCTTAAATAAAGTATGCTTGCTTTAAAATAACTAAATGTCCGGGTTGTGTCTCTATCTAATATTGTATGGAACAGAGTACCTTTCTAATTGCAGTTTAAGTCAAGTTAGTAGGTATTCTAAGATATATTGAAAAGAATGATGTCATAGATACACGGCCCATCACCTAAGCCATACTCAAAGAGATGTGCAAATGTCCTGCCTCAATGGCTGCTCTTGAGGCTGACAGGACCATGGACAGAGAAGGGACAGTCTGAAACCCTAAAAAAAAGAGTGTGGCACTTCAGCTGTATTCTTGGAAGCAAAAGACTAAAAGCCACAGAAACACAGTAACAAAAGTCTCTGGCTTCCCACAGCTAATTGGATGCTTGTTACATTAAGGACTTCTATCACCATTAAAAATACAAAGTCAATGAGAACTTTATTGTACCATGCTCCTCACTGAAAAAACAAAATATAGTACAATTGTCAAATATATATTTTAATCATGATGAAAAACTTTTTAGTCTGCATCCTTGAGACTCTGTAGAAGTAACAAAACAATTAATAAATTTGGTCTTTTATGCTATTGATTCCAGGTGATATTCTGTCTTCATACATGTATGATATGTACATAGTACAGATGCTAATGGTATGCCTAGGTATTTGCTGATTTTCATGTATGAAAACCATAATATAGAACTCACTCTTTATCGAAAACAAATGGCAATGTAATTATAGTTGAGTTGTATAATCTTTCTGTTTCCAAAGTGCACATACTTTCTCTCCACAGTGCTGCCCAGAAGGAAGGGAATGGGTATAAGGACAAAATACACAAAAGACATCAAAGAAGACGTTTCATTACAGACTATCACATTCTGTCATTAATTTTCAGTCAATACTAAGAAATATGTTTCTTTACATATTCCCTATGCATTCCTGGGCACATTGCCACTTGATTTTTCTTGCTAAGGGAAAGAATTGGTGATGCAGGTGAAAGCAGAACGAGGCATCATCTCCAAGCCTAGCTCACTTTCATTTGAATGATAATTCTAACACAGTGTCCCTACTAAGCATGTTAGCAAAGGCTATCAGAGTGAGTTCCCATTTCCAGCTGGCAGAAGTATGTAGATCCAGCCTGGCCTAGGGCTACGGAGTCACCTAATGACAGCAGCTTTGATTTAAAATGCATTGTGGGTAATAGACCAAGTGGATAATCCACTTGTGGATAATTGGAAGTGTATCTGTGCCCACATTTTAAGATCTAGGTATTTCATAGAGGTCCTATAACATAACATGTCATAAAATAACCTATTCGTAGTACAGGAGGATGCATTAAAATCAATAAGGTTTTGCAAGCCGTGCATATGATAGATTGTAAGAAATGTAATTAGTATTGGAAAATTGCTGTGAAATCTTTGGCTCTTTGTGCTTAAATGACCAAGATGTTTTCCACTGGGGACTCCAGTTTTAGAGCAACCTGGTGAAGAAACAGCAAAGGATTAAATAACAGTCACTGCTCTGGTTTTTAAGCAAGTGAATCCTCTTATTCTGTTCAGAGGAACACAAGAATGTATCATTGGCCACAGCATGACAGGATGGTACTACCCGGCATGAGGTGAAGAGTGGATTCAGCAGCCCTTGCGCTGAAATTTTGTATCCTATATCTGTTCTGCTGGGAATAAATGGCATGAAGCTGGCATCCCTTAGGCTAAGGTTTTATAATGGACCCACACACATACACAAAAGCCTTAATTATGAAATAAGGCTGTATGATGACATAATTTAGATTCTCAGTTCTATATAGACACATGGACAATGTCACATACACACAGGTACACACACATGCACACATGTATACACAGACAAGCATACAGGCACATACACAGAAGCATACACGTGCACACACACACATGCACACAGGCATGCAGGTGCACACACATATAGACACACAAGCACACACATACACACACACACAAACACACACACACACACACACACACACACACACACACACACACACACACACACACCAGAAGGTGCTTGGAGAAAGATGCACAGAATAGATGCATTTTTTTCTTTCTCTCTTTTTAAGCTCATCTGTTCATTCCTGGGTCACACAAGCATTGTGCTGAGTCTGGGTGAAAACACCCCTTTGATGGAGGGTACATGCTGAAAGGGAGAATTCTGAATTATGTTCTCTAAATTATCTAAGGCTTGGAGAGCAAGTATTGATTTTTAAAATGACTGAGCCAGGCCTCGTACTGCAGAGCTCCTTCCCTCCCCTCTTCCCGTCCATCCTCCTCCCCTACTCCCTGCAAGAGCCCCAAAGCACAACAAGAGATCTCAGGCACCATGCAGCCACTACTAGGCCCTAGGCTGGCATTGTTTTAAATAATCAGAAAGTCATCCATCAACCAAAGAGTCACCGGAATGAGTATGTGGTGGCTAAAGACACGTTTTATCTGTTCACTGGCTCCACTGTGTGAGGTAGGAGGGGAGTTTGGAGGCTATTGGACCGATTAAATAACATGCTCTGGAAACCATGGGCTGTTAAGGTGTTTGCTGCTTCACAGAAAAACAGGAGACATCTATCTGTATAGTCAAGCACTCCATTAGCTCCAGGCAGCTATGGAATTCAGACCTCTCTCACAGTGGAGAGATGGAGTCTGCTCTATGATCACCTCCCATTCTTTTTGAACAGTTTATTAGCTGCACTGTTGTTCTGGAGTAGCTGTGTGTGTAAGTATCAGGGTGAGCATATGCTTACCAATGTGTCTGGTCCTCTTGGATTGCTACTAGACATTAATGATAAAGAAGAAATGAATACCGTGTTATTAGTATCCACTCTTCAGGAATGTCAATAGGCTTCATTTAATCAGTACTGGTTACGAACACAGTGAGTACACCATCGCATTAAGTGAGCTAACACGGGGAATCTGCCTTATAGCCTTTTGAGGATGTGGTTTTTGTATCTAGGAGATAACGGGGTGAGCTTGGGATGGAGCTGTGAGTAGACACTCGCATAAGAGGCATGAAGCGCTGTGTTTTCTCCTAAAACTACATAAACCAAAGCATGGCGGTACATGCTTGTAATTCCAAAGCTGCAGAGGCAGAGGCGGGTGGATCAGGAGTTCCAGGACATTCTCAGCTACATGACCAGTTTAAGGCCAAAGAGACCTATATGAGACACTGTCTAAATACATAAATAAATAAATGAACAAACAAACAGAATTACCAGGTGTGTCCAGTGATTACACTCACTTTACAGTTACCTTTCCTGAATAACCTGGGATAGCAAAACTTCAACCCTCTATCTTTATCTATAGATAAACCAACACAGATGTCTTAACTAGCGAGCTAGTTCTGGGGAACTAGAACATGCTTTAGGAGACACCGAAGTCAGTAGTGCACCTTTTACAACCAGGTCTCTCATGCCCTTCTTCTGAAGAAACCCCCACCTTCCTCATTTTTTTTAATGGTTTAATTCCTTGGCTTGCTGTAGCTGGAAGTACGACAATGGAATTTCTCTCGTAGAAACTCTCCCATTTATTTTTTTTCCCTTGGCCTTTTGAAGGAGATGCGACTGAGTGATGGCCCTGATTTCATTACCGATTCCTCCTGGAAAAGGGCAGGTTTACTAGGTCAAGGTTGAAACACCAAGTCATGGGCTAAGAAGAAACTTAATCTCCCTCTAAATCACTCTGCAACTCAGGAGTTATTAGACTGGAGACAGGTCTACACAGAATAGAGTCAGGTCCAGGGCTGGCCCTTTTCCAGTGAGTTTAGGCAGTTAGATTTAGCCAAATAGATAATTCACTGCCTCCTGCCTCCTGCCTCCTGCCTCCTGCCTCCTGCCTCCTGCCTCCTGCCTCCTGCCTCCTGCCTCCTGCCTCCTGCCTCCTGCCTCCTGCCTCCNTATTATTATTATTATTATTATTATTATTATGACAAAATACCTAAGGTAAACAACTTCAAGGATAAAGGACTTGTTTTAGCTCTCAGTTTGGGAGAGTGTGGTCTGTTGTGGTGGGAAAGGCACAATTGCGCCAGGAACAGGAGGTAGCTCATGAGTTGGATGTAACCCCCAGGGTCCATTTTTCAGTGACCTTTTCTACAATAAGGCCTGCAGGTGTGCCTGACTTTTTGACATTGCAACCCAAGACTGACATCTGCAAGTCATGTTCTAGAACCACATTAAACAAACATTTCGTGTCTAAAGTAGATATACTATTTTGCATTAGTCTCACCTATCACTATCTCAAGCCGTAGGTTGGAGAGGACCAACAGGTTCCATAGTCCCCTGTGACAGCATCACCAGCTGGACCAAGTGTTCAAACACTAACTCTATGGGGAAATACCACACTCAAATCACAACATTAAGGGGCAAGGATGTTTGACCACTTACATTTTGAGATTTGGTACAGACTTTCTGAAAGCAAGAAAGAACCTCGGGGGTAGGGAGAGGTCGAGGGGGAGGCAGTTAGTATACAAAACTGGGAAAAAAAACATCTAAGGCCATCCAAAACCTGCTCTAAATTTGTTTCCCAGCCTTTCCTGTTCTCTGCTACACCCAGGCTTCTGCAGTATCAAGTATCCTCTCAGCTTGGTACATTCAGCGGATCCTGGCCCAGGTCATCTGCCTTAGTCTTCATCACATGTGTAGTGTCTCCAGTTCCATTGCCTCTGCCAGAGTCCACTCAACATCAGAACGTTGTATGAGTTCTCTTCCTTCCATTGCATCCCATAAGGGCCATCAGGGGACACCCCCTTCTCTGAGACGGAAATACACTAAGATGTTGTATCTATCTGTGCCTGCTTTGCTTCACAAAAGTCCTACCCCTGGAATGAAGTCAGTCAAGACTGTCCAGCTAAAGTCTAGTCATTTGATTAGCAGTAAAGCAAAATATATGGAGATCTACTGGTCACAAGGAACCTAATACAAATGACCCCTGCTACACTGTAGACTTGCATACAAACATTTCCCCAAGTGTTTACATGTTTGCACCTTAGCCCTGCCTCAAAGTCTATCCACATACCTGTTTACTTCACAACAGATAATGTGGAATTCCATGGCCACATCAAATACATTTCCTTAGCTCTCGTGTGACTTTGGTTGTCTTCAAGTCTCCATAATTCTTCACAGCGCTGAGTATGTGTCATCATTTCTAAATAACATTTTTATTACTCTTTTGAGAATTTCATACAATTACCATATTCACCAATTACCCTGGAATAATATCAACCTATTAGAAGTCATGTATTTATAGAAATTTAACTCTCCTTTGCCTGGCATGCACCAAATGTCAATAGTTCTTCTGCTACTTTGGGGGATTCATATCTACCTCCCCCACATGCTGGGATTTTTGTCTGGCTGGAGCCTGTTCTGGTCCTGTGCATGTTATAACAATTACTGCAAATTCATAGGTATAATTTTCAAAGCAGAAACAAACAAACAAACAAAAACCTTTGGCTCTTAAAATCTTTCTGCACCCTGTTCCACAAAGTCCTCTGAGCCTTGGATGGAGGTGAGTGATATGTATGTCCCAGTTAGAGCAGAGTCCTCCACAATCGCTGATTCTCCACAAGTTGGTCAGTTGAAGCTCTTTGTGTTAACTGTCTTCTACTGCAAGGAGACACTTCTCTGATAAAATCTGAGAGATGCACTGCTCTGGGAGTCTAGTCAGACTCCTCCTTGTCCTTCTTAAAGCTCTCTGGGATCACCTCCCTCCTCTTGTCCACTCCTTATCTCCAAACCTTGCAATAAACTATTCCCCTTAACCCTCTATGGAGTAAACTGAGCACATCTTAAGTGACCTACCCTCCACCCCCCCACACACACACACACACAGTAACATGCATTCTTCGGCCTTAATCACAGTAATCTATTGAATGTTGTTTTTAAAGTTGTCCCATTTCCAATTTAGTCAAATGGGTAGGCAAAAATTTTTTTCACAGAAATTCAGTAATTCATATAAAAATCTGGCAATAAATGACCCCAAGTATTCTTCCCCACCTATTTCAGAAAGAACATGTTGAAAACAGATTTCCTGTCTTTGCCTTTTTCCAGGGTCTTCCACAGCCTATGCACTTTATGTGGACAAAATCCTCCTTCTTAAATCTCCAAGAGATGGACCATTAGCCCCTTTACCCTGGCTAAATCACCACTCCCTAGCAGGTAAACAACCTTCCACTATATCTATCGGGGCTGCAAGCTGATTATGAGTGTCATTTGCAAAGGTGGAGCCCTTCTGAGGGAAATCTCTGTTTTATTAGCATAAAGAGGTCTAAAGAGCGCTGACCAAGGCCAGGAGGCCCTGGGTGGTCCCTGGGGATCCCTGTTGATTTATGAGCTCCCAACACATTCACCTCCGACGTCACAATTCATCCTTGTGTGAAATACTCTATTATTCCTCCGCCCAGGAGGAAGGTCAGAAAATATCAAATGGAATATGATTGCTTAAGCAAGATAGAGGGAGTAACTGGCTTTACAAAAAGCCTCAATGCCAAAACCAATTAAGCTGAGAAGCTAATGGGCAGAGGAGACATAGCCACATGAACAAAACGCAACTGGGAGAAGCCAGAGGCTTTTTTTAAAGTGTCAGTTCCATGGTCACTGGAGACCAGGCTCAAAGCATAGATGAAACCACACAGCTGCTTGGATGTGGAAGAGAGTCTGAGTTTTGAGAGAAACCAACGTGCTAATAAGTGATATCCCTCCATCAAGAAGCCATATGACATCCTTGCATCACCATAATGAATATCGACTCGAGTTTGGGCCAGACATCCTCTAACTGCAATAACAACTGACTTCAAACCTCTACCTCTGACTTGGTTTCCAGGACTCACATGGAAAAGCTGAGCATAGTTGTGCAATCTTGTTAGCCTCACTGCTGGGTAGGTAAAGACAGAAGCAACCCTTAGGCATCCCTAGGCAGCCAGAGTGGCCTTCTAGGCAAGTTCCAAGCCAGTGAAAGACTGTCTCAAAATACAAGGCAAACAGCAATTTAAAGAAGTTAATCTCTAGTCTCCACACACTGTGTGCCCACAGGAGAAACAAGAGCATACACACAGGCACACACACACACACACACACACACACACACACACACACACACACAGTCTCTGTTTTTGCATAATTAATGAACGAGTGATAGCAAAATTTGCAGAAGAGACTCACCTACCTCCTAGAACAGATTAGCCATGCCTTGCTTCAGCTTAATGATATACCTTGTCCAACCTCATCACTAAAACTTCTTGTCACATGGCCTGTTCTGCTTTCTCAGTCACACAGCAGGCAAAGCACTGCTACACTGGTCCTCTGGCCTGGAAGGTTTTGTCCTCAATACAGAGAAATAATATATATGTACTTAACCATTTTTTGTGGACATCACAGTTTATCTGTCTAAATATTTGGGGGTATTTTTTATTAATTAATTTATTTATTTATTCATTTTATAATCCCAATATCTCCTCCCTCTCCTACCATCTACCTCATCTAGCTCCTTCTCCCATCCTCCATTTCCTCTTCCACTGAGAATTACCCTACCCTGCTATTACCCTACCCTGGAACATCAAGTCACTGCAGAACTAGGCAAATCTTCTCCTACTGAGGCCAAACAAGACAGCCCAGTTAGGAGAACAGGATCCAGAGACAGGCAACAGGTTCAGGGACAGCGCCACTCCGGTTGTTGGGGGACCCACATGGAGTCATAGCTGCTGCATATGTGGGGGGTGGGGATGGCAAACTAGGTCCAGCCTTTCTGTTTTCATTTTTTTCACATAACAACATTGTCTTCGACTCATCTTCCTCTTTCTCTCCCTCTCCAATTCCTCCTGCATTCTCCTCACAACTGTCCCTTAAATTCATGATCTCTCCTTCTGTAATTATTACACACACATGCACACACACATACTCCACAGACCACACTCACACAGGACTGCTGCATATGCCTTCTGGCTACCAAAGATTCTCCTGTCTCTCTCATTCTTACATTAAATTGAAATGTCTTTTATTGGCCTCCATGGAAATTGACCTAAGAAGTAAATAAAATAGTATCATCTGAAAACTCCTCAGTGACCCTGGAAAGTTCAAGTCAGACTCTCCTAGTGTGGCCTTTACAGTTGCCTGGGTTCCCCAAGCCTTCCCATGTCGCATGTTCTTTCCACTGTCAGGGTTTAATAAAACCAAAGTTCCCCAAGTTGCTGGCCATGATCACAGGGTGTGCCATACTGCACAGGTGGCCCTTCACTGGGATTGCTAGGGTGAATGAAGGCTATTTGGATAGATGTGGCATGCTGGGGCACTGGAAAGCCATTGGCCTTCCTGAAGCTGGTAAAAAGCGGCTACCGGTGGGATCCTCTGTAGCACCACCAGGAAAGCCACTCAGACCTGGACAATTGGTCTAGCTGCTACCACTGCCACGGTATTGGGGAGGACCAGCCCTAAGCTGGAGCCACATGGGTGGAGGTATATGTAAGGGGCCTGTGGTAAATGAAGAGACTGCTGAACCCTGGAGATCAGAGGGGATTCCCACAGAGAGCTAGAGATGACAAGGACCACCATAAAATACTGCCTTCTAGACAGAGCATAGCCATTGTCCTTATGACCTCAAAACAGCTATGGTCACTTGCACAAGGCCTACATGAGATCAAGCCAGTCAGGGTTTCAGCATAGGTGGGAGAGGCACTCATGATCCCCTAGCATTATTGGAAGAGTCATTGATATTTGGTTGCTGTTGGAGAAGGTGGGATGAAGGAAGGCCTTCTTCTTCTCTGCCTGCTTGCACTTACTTGGCAACACATCCATTGGAACCTACTTCTTCAGGATTCCAGTTTATACAAAAAGACCAGCTGAAACACCTAGTCTTATGAGACTGAGCGATTGCTAGATTGGACTTCCCATTCACAGCTTCCCATTGCTGGGTTAGTTGGACTGCAGACTGTAAGTCATTCCAATGATCTCCCTTACTATATAGAGGTGGTCCATAAATTCTGTGACTCTAGAGAATCCTGACTAATACAGAGAGAAACCAACATGCAAGGTAGTAAAAATCGAATAAAAGCTCCACTGTTTAGCTATGTGTGCGTGGACAAATATCTTAACCTCTAAGCCTCAGTTGGTTCATCCATGAAATGGGAATAAGATACTAACAGCTGTGGATGAAAACTCCATACAGGAATCTGTAGCTGCAAAGTCCAATTGGCTGATGAGATTTTGAGCACTGTGGAGAGATGGGAGTGTTGCAGGTCTAAGAGATAATTCCCTTCTTGCATGCTAAGTTCTGTGCCTCAGGAACAGCCAGTCCGTGCTCCCTTGAGTCAGAACTAACAACTTGTGGCAACAGATTTAAAAGTCTTTTAGAACTTCTTCATTTAGCAGGCGACCATCTTCTACCAATCCCAAATCTGAGAGTGTAGTCAGATGGCATCTTGAACTTATAGAAAAGCTTCCCCCATCCTGATGTTCCTGCCTATCAGATGTACCCACCCAAAGCATTTTAAACATGTCTTACTTTACTATTTTCTCTGTTCTATAAAACTAAAAAACAAACAAACCAACAAATCTTCATGAAACCGCTTTAATGTGAGAACACGGAATTTGAACTAACCTAAATCATGGCTGAAGAATAAACTGTCTATGATTCAGTCTAAGATGAGAGCTGTGGTTATGGTGATGATATACAATATTCCAACCAACTATCACAAGACTTACAAAAGACTAACATAGTGGCAGCAAGAAGCAAGGCCTGGCATATAGTAGGTGATTGATAAATAATAACAACTACTATTATGAATGAATAACTTTTAAAGCAATGAAGTCACTGCCCATATGGTAATGAAGGTGAGAAGGTCTTGGCCTGGTCCTCTCACATCCACCCAGGCTTTGGCCAGTGCACTTTGCAGCTCTGTTGGTGGAGAGTCACTCTGCCTACATAACATCCACCTAAATGGAGTTCTAAATCAAGCTGTCCTCGGCACTATTCTGTACTGGGAGTCTGATTATAATCGTGCCCTGTGCTATTAGGACGGGGATGTTTAAAACTCCTATAAAACAAGAGCTAACGGCTGAGCTGCTTAATTAAAGTGAGCCTTTTGTCGTCACATTTACAAAGATAAATGAAATAATCAGGTGTGTACTAATGAGAGATAATTAGATTATGCAGCTCCAATAAATAAAGACCAAAATGCTCCCGATTGTTCCCGAGTGTCAGAGGAAGACCATGGTGGGCTCTAAAGAGGTGCATGCTAGCAGAGGTAAGCTGACAGGGAGAGGGAGATGTGTGGGAGACAGTGCTCTGGCTCAAAATTTTAAGAACCACAGTGAGCCAAGCAGTGAGATGCCATTCAACCCCTCAGTCTCTGGTTAAAGCAAAATGTTTATAAATTAGAAATAAGTGTAATTTATTTATGACATACCTGGTTTAATTCATTAATAAAGGGCATCTGGGAATATAGAATTATAAACCTTGCTTTTTATCTCATATAGACTTTTTCCTAAAATACTGCATTAAACATGAAAATAAATTAATCTGGTGTCAATTTTAGCTGACAGTAAGCAAATGTATCTATTTCCACATGTCAACACTAAACTAGACTAAGTCACTTCCTGTGGCCAGTTCTTATAAAGTCAAATTTGGTTTCCTAAAATATGTAGTAGAGGGATAAGAGAGAGACACAGAGAGAGAGAGACAGAAAGAGACAGAGAGACAGAGAGACAGAGAGACAGAGAGACAGAGAGAATGCTTAAGTCCCAATAGCCAGAAGGAAAAAAAAATCTCTTCCACATGGGAATTGATTGATATGAAGGTAAAGATAATTTTTTTTTTATTTTGCTCAGATAAAGTTAAAACAGATTGCCCAAGACTGATAACATATCAAAAGGAAACTCCATTGTGCAAAGGATAGAGGTCACTACAAAAAAAAATCTGCTAAATCACTGGGTGCCAAATTTTAATTGCATGAAGCAATTTTACATGTATGCCTGTATATGTGCAAATCTTCTTTATATAGAAAGAGGTATTTTACCTTCTGATTTTACCAATTAAGAATTGAGCAAGAAAAAAATATATCCTATCATTTTAACATCAAAAAATATAAAATATATATGAGCTTGCGATAAAGGCAGACCTTTAAATTGAACACAAATAGCTTTATTAAGAAAGCTGACTGTTGTCCCTATTTTCTTCCTTACCCTGAAGCAATAGAAAATCCATCACGGACAGGCACCCTCCAAAGATCAGAGTTGGGCAACTGCAAAGCTAACCTATTGTTCCCAATATCATCAGGACTCCCCAAAGCCCAGGAGCTGATGATTTTTGAAGTCGATATTCTAAGTCATTTTGCAGAATTAAAGGTTGATTTTGAAGAAGAATAAAGAAACTGGATCTTCAAAGCCCATGAATTCATAGCAGCCCCTTCTGGTCCAGCATGTAACTGACCCAGGCTGTGACCTCTAGAGTGGGCAGGGCCAGAGTTGACAAGGAGTATGTGTTTGCAGGCCCTCATTGCAGTGAGGCCAAATGATTTTCTAAGAAACAGACAACTCCTGGATCCAGTTTTCATCTCAAGGAATTTTCTAATTTATGCTGACATCGATGGTAGTCTTGGCCGCCCTTAGCAGGTAAAGAGAAGAGAGATAAGCCAAATGCCTGGCCCTGCTTCCCACCCCGTTCAGCATCTGATCAAGCATGTTTCTCTTGGCATAGAGGTGGTACCTACCTTCCAGGACCAGGGAGGGGATGCACACGAAGCCAAGAATTAGAGAGATAGAATGCAGAGCTTCAGTCCTGATCCCACTCTTAAGTTACTAGGTCTAGAACATTGAGGGGGGAGGATATAGGGAACTTTCTGGATAACACTTGAAATGTAAATGAAGAAAATATCTAATAAAAGAATAAAAAATAAAAAAATAAAAAAAAAAAAGAATGTGTTTAATCTTACGCTGAATCCTCAAATCTTAAATGTGAACCTATACAAAAAAAAAAAATCACTGGTAGTTCACTCATCAAGCCTAAATAAGTGGGCCTGGTCCTAACTATTGAAATAATATATTCCTGCTGTCCCTAGAAACCAAGGCATGGACACAGGGGGGGGGGAAGGAAAGGCAGTCATAGATCAAGTGTCTAAAATGTCAATAAGTGGCAAAGGAGAGTTATGGAGCACATAAGGGAAGGAGGAGGCTCAGAATATGGGGCTTGGAATGCCCTTTGACCCCACTCAGAAAAGCCCAGTAATAAATCCAGAGGTGAGGGACATCTTTAGATATTGGAGCCATCCAGGGAAGCCATAGAGAATTTTCCAGCATCATAAACAGTTGGGAAAGAAAAAGGCCTCATATAGAAAGATGGGCAGAATAGTGAGCAAGGGGAAAAGCTTTCACGAGTTCTCCTGTTTCTCTGTTGCTATTGTAGTTGTTGTTTCATCTGGAAAATTCTTAGGCTGATAGAGAGAAATTTGGTAAATCTTCCGTTAGGCCTCTTCCTAAAGTCAGGCTCTGGGTACCTTGTGGAGTCATGTGAAAGCGATTGACATCTACAGAATGGTCACACCTGCTACTCTGGCTTGGGGTCTAGCAAGCTTCACTCAAAATTATAGGCCTATCTATGTCAGGCAGACAGACCTTCCTAAGGATTTCACATCAAGGACATGATTGATGAGAGTAAGAATTAGTGGCTTCTGGAACAACCCTGAAATCTTAACTTACCCATCCATGGCTTGTCCAATGCAGTTGGTTGAGAGCACTGGGAAGTGTGCTGGCCTCATGGGCTAAGTCAGAGGCCCAGGCATGTTAGTCCTCCGAAGCAAAGGATTCCCTACTGGAGGGTCCATATTTGGAGGGAAGAGAACAGGAGGAATCTAGTGGTACTGTAGAGCCAGGCCTGGAACTGGTGCATCTACATTCCCCTGCGAAGACTAGTCCCATGACCTCACTAGAGGCAAGCAGTGTGTGGCAGTCTTTCTATGTGAATACCTAGCATTGACTCAGCTAAGAAAGGCCACATAGAAAAAATCTCAGTGAGAAGCCCCTACACTTGAGTGCAGTATGTATAGCACACCTCGGTTACCTAGTAAATTACCTTTGCTGCACTCAATTGAAAACTCTTCATTGAGTGTACACTGGATGTATGCTATGGTACTGTGGGAGTTACTAAAAGGACTCTGAGGCAAAAATGACCCAGTTCTCATGGTCTACTAAGTGATCTAGAACATGCCCTTAGCCTCTGTATAAATGTATACACGTGGATGTGTGGTGTGTGTATGAGTGTGTGTGTGCAAACACATGCATGTGTGGAAACATTTGACTATCTAGATGTGTAGGCATGTGTGAGTGGCAAAATGTCTTCCTCAATCACTTCTCATCTTAGTTTTTGGAGACAGAGTTTTAAACCGAACCTGAAATTCATCACTTTTGGATAAATTGATCTCCCAGTATATGCCTATATATACCTCTCAGCATCATAGATTATATTATAGGTAATGCGATGGATTATCTGTATGTGATTTGAAATCCAAACTGGATCCAAGCTCAGATCTTCATGTTTTTATAGTAAGCATTTTATCTGGGGACCCAACTCCTTGACTTTATCTATTATCCATTAAATATGCCAACAGTATATCATGCCCAAGGTAACATAAAAGGGATAAAATATGTCTAATGCATGACGAATCACAGTTTCTCCCTCCTCCTTTCTCCTTATCTTCTTCTTTCCCCCAACTTTCTTGCACCTGCAGATCCTCTGTTTCTTTCCCCTTCTCTTTATTGTAGCTACTTTTATGGCTATAAGACATCAAATGGTAAATAATCAACAGAAAAGGAAGTTGAGTCCCATTGGAGAACAAGAAAACATTTGAAGATGTCATTTGTGTAAGATCCCAAACAACAGAAATTATTTTTAATAGTTAGAGAGGGGAAAAATAAAAGGTTAATGGACTGGCAGGTTGGCTGAGTGGGTAAAGGCACCTGAACTAGATTTCCAGAACCCATGAAAAGACAGGAGAGAAACAACTCCACAAAGTTATCTCCTGCAGAACACATTTTTTAAAGTAGAGATGGGAGTGAGAATAAGACTTTGTACTGAGAAGCACAAAGTTTGCTCACAGATGCCGCTGAAAACAGGATGCAAGGGCTAATAGTTGAAGCCAGGTACATATGGATGACCCAGTGTGTGAACGTGAATCACATGATGATCACATAAAAGAGATACAACAGAGCTTCAGAGGTTACAAAGACAGTTAAGTTAAATGGGGTATATTACATAGGCCATTAAATACTGTGATGGTTGTTGTAAGAACTCAACCGAGATTAATAATTACCTTTATATAATAACCACAGTTAATACTGTTTTTTGTAAACGTCAGGTTTTTTTTCCTTTTATCTACAGGTATACAATAAATATCTGATGGACAAATGAATGCCCACAATAAACCCCCAAATGGATGATTAGGGTGTGAGAAATAATTTTAGGAGCCAAAAACTCTTTCCTAACCTCCCAAATACATATTTCACCAAATCTATTGATTAACGAAGAAAAATAAAGTTCAGTTTGAAAGTAAAGATAGGAACACTCCAGTTCCAATTTCTAAAACTTAGCTTATTTACTAACGACAAAAGCCATGCATCCTGATATCAATATGCAGGGGCACATTCAACCAAAGACAAACTCGCTCAGACCAACAAAAAGTAAACTTCAGAGAACTGAAGCCTTCTCTTCTTTTCTCCCTCTAGGACTTCCAAAGATGAGGAGGAGGAAATCAACACAAAAATGAGAGAGCAATATCCGTGGGGCTCCAAAACAATTCAGGACTAAACATCAGTGTTTTCTAGAGTTACTTGAAGTAAAATAAGCTGCAAGGAAGATCATCAAGTTGGTGACTGAAGTAACTAAAATTGTGGTGAAACTCCAGTCTCTTTCATTAGGTTATTGTGAATAGTAAGCAAGAGATATATGATAAAGAAAGAGAGATAATAGGAAGATGGATAGATAGATGAATGATAGGTGACAGTAGAAAGAAAATACAATATACAATAGATTATTGAGATATGTGCATGCATACATACATACATACATACATACATACATACATACATACACAGTACACACATACACTGATGGCATGATTTCCAATGTAAGTAAAGAGGAGATAGCTAAATATTAGCCACTGTCATGGTAAGAAACCACCTTTACAAGAGGAAACTGAGGAATAAAAAGTCTGTCTGAAACTCAGTAATGACCACACCATGCAAACTCATGTTACTCTCTTTCATTACATAAACCTGACTCAATATTTGGTACTCAGAACAGCATAACAGAATCAGTAAGAATCATGACGATCGAAGATTCCTTTAAAGGCAGATGACATTGTCCTGTGCACAAAGCACTTCTATATTCTGACTCCAGCACCACAGATCCATTCTTCCCCCTGTGGAATCATTACTTCTCCAGACTCCCACATGGGCCAGATTAACACTTCTTAGTGCCAGGGAGATCATATTCCCTTTTGATGTTGAAACCCATGGGTTTTAATCAATTAGAGGCTGTTCTAGAGCGATCAATTGCTATCTAACTCACTGAGCCTGCAATCAGTGTAATTTCACTTTGGAGTCCCTTAGAAAATTATTTTCCTTAAGACAGTATCTCACTATGTATCCCAGACTGGTCTGGAACTCCTAACTCTCCTGTCTCAGCCTCCTAAGTACAGGGTCCACAGATATGCACCACCATACCTGGCCAATTTACTATATTTTGAAACTCACAATAGGACTAAAAATAAAAATTAAAAATTAAAAAAAATAAAAGGCAAAGGTGAGCTTTTCTCTCTATTCTCTAATTAGAAAATGTGATCTTTGCTTTTATATTCAGTAATTTGACAGTAATGGGAACAAATACAAGAAAGTATTGAAATCAGTACAGCAAATTCCATTAAAAGCAGGATGTAAAGAAGACACTGTGAGCTTTAATCTGAGCCTTCATAACATCTGAAACTTTGATGACTTGGTCACCTCTACAGCAATACAGGAACAATTGGACTAACCTGCAACATCCCTTCTATATACAACATCTTCACTGCATATGTGCTAAGGTTCATTGAATCTACAACAAAATCTTACATATTTTGTTCCTATTTTAAGTGCCAAGATGAGAGGTTGAAATGGGAGAATTTCTCAGGAGTTTACAGGCTAGCTAGCCTGGAGTATTCAGCACAGCAAAAACAAGAGAGACCTTGCCTAGACAAGGTGGAAGACAAAAGTTTCTGTATGATCCTCACATGTGTGCCATAGCAGGTATGACACACACACACACACACACACACACACACACACACACACGTGTAAAAGTAAACTTAAATAAGAGTTTCTTCAAACCCATAGAATACTGAAGATCAGGGCTCTGAGGATGAGTGTCCCAGGGACTCATGTCCAGGTCATGCTAATTGCAAAGATTCTGTCCTTCATACTTGTCCCTTCATCCCTACACTTGGGGGTCAACTGCACGCATGGTGTAGCCCCAAACTGCTCCATCTAGAGCTTATCAGAGATCATCCAAAGGTTTTGGAAATATACTGGTGGTAGCTCACGTGACTTCTACTTCACAATCTACCATGTGACCTCAGATGAGGCATTTATCCTCAATTTCCCTCTTGTGCAAAAAATATTTAAATAATTCTATGACACCATTTTGTTGATGTTTTGATCAAAGCATAGCCAGATTTTAAGGAAATGATCAGCTGACATCAAAACACCAGTGTTCAAGTGTTGACTGTATCATTACTAGTCCTGTGACTTTGGATATGCCATTTGACTCTTAGATTTGTCATCTGAAAGCTGAGTGCTGATAAGAGTCATCTTATAGAAATAATGGCTTAAATATAATATTCACAGAAGAGTAAGACTTAGAATAGCACCTGCTAAATAGTAGGTGCTGTTCTGTTATTATCCTCCCCTTCCCTTTTAGAAATACTTGCCATGGCTGGATAGCTGTCTGAACTCCCTTCCGGGTATTTCTCCTCCTGAAGAATTACATCTGTCCCTAATTTCCACTGTGAGATGACTGCATTCCAATTCCTCTCCCATGCCATTTCTTCTCCAGGGATTCCCAATCATCATCCTTTCCCTGCCCATGAAATGTGGGGAGTATGGACATTAACTATGCATATTTGAAGCCAGAGATAAAAGTTTGTGCCTATAATTCCAGGCACTCACTTGGAAAGCTGATGTGAGAAGGTTGCCATGAGTTTAAGACAAGCCAAGGCTACAGAGTGAGGTACATATCCCCATCTCAAAAAGGAAACAAAACAAAACAAAACAAAACAAAACAAAACAAAACAAAACAAAACAAAACAAAACAACAGAGATTTGAAAACTATCTATCATAAGCCAATAGCCGAAATGTGAAGAGAAGATGGATTTTTCTTTAAATTGAACCCTGGTATATAAGCATCCTTTAAGATCTTCCCACATTTTCTCCCTGTTTAAAATGGCTGGCATAGATTTAAGATTCAAATATAGCTTTTCAGCTTCGTGTGAGTAAGATGCAGGGTCTGCCCTGAGGTCACAGTCATCATTGTTCTGCCCTCTCTGCTCCAAGGAGCCCACATCATCACCTCCTGAGTGTGTCCTACTGAATGCCATATCACCTCCTGAGTGAGTCCTACTGAATGCCACATCACCTCCTGTGTATGTCCTACTGAATGCCACCTGAGATGCTGCTGAGCTTTTCCTTTCCTTTTCTTTTAGTAATCAAGTTTAAATGCACAAGAAACACTTCTATGAGTTCTTTGCCTCTTGTCTTTCCAATCAGAACCCAGAACACTCAGCCAATTCACACTTAGGAGGACAACAGGAGAGAAATGCCATATTAATAAACACCCAAGGTGCTTCCACACCCTAGTTTCTGAGCCAAGGATCCATGGCATCCCTCCTGCAGGCAGAGCTCCCTGGAATCCTTTAGATCGTGGTTGTCTTTTCCATTGTGAACAGCTCTGATCACTCATTTCTTTCAGTCTATGCTATGGCTCCAACATCCACATAGAGAAACCTTGTTCACTGTTATTTGGTCACTCAAGTTTAAACAGTCTTCAATCTAATGTCACTGGAGCTACCAATAGACAAGTCTAAATGTTATCCTTACCCTTACTATCTGCCCTGAGGAAAATCTGGAGAGCTGCATACTGACCTTCCACACCCAGTTACCTCTGTCTCCTTAGCCCAGCATCAGAGTCTCCAACCTTCCCATAGCTGCTATAGCATGGGGTCTGTAGTGACACTATGGAGAGGTAACTAATAAATCCCAGCTGGGAACCTGTGCTCACTACCTCAAGCCTTTCTTCTCACCCTCCCCTTGCTAAGGATGAGGGACTCATGCTTCCTGGAGTGGCCCCTGCTACTGCTACACTCCCTTCCAGGGAGCCCTCCTTCTCTTTCTGAACCAAGATTTATTTCCCCAGAATTCCCCACCCTACCCATGCAGCAGGAACAAGGATGATGTTGCCTCCTGTGGGTTAGTCTCAGATCATTCACAAAGCCCCTTGAGTGGTTTCTTTTCCTTACCACCCCCACCCTGACTCCACCTGCCCCTCAAGCCTATGATGTAATGACCTTGCTAGTCTCTGTCCAAAGGCTCTTCTGGCACCTACACAGTAAACAGTAACTTCTGCCACAATCTGAGTCCCATTCAAAATTCCCAGGCTGAAAATAAAAAGTCTCTGCCCGACAGGACTGAAAATAGTCCCCCTCTGCTTCACTCACAAATCGAAACCTACAAGGAAGAAGGAAAGTTTAAAAAAAAAAAGAAAGAAAATAAAACCCTTAAGCCTGCAAGAAATGGTAATTCCAAGCAATTGGGGATTTTTTTAAAGGGTCTTGATTCCTAAGGGCTTGTCTTGTTCTTTTAACTAGAAAGTTTGAGTCTTGATCCATTAATCCAAAGCTAATAAACGCCAGGTGGCAATTTGCCAGTTTGAACTCATGAGTGGAAGCTTATTCATTATTAGGAAGTAGTGATCTCTGTGGGGAGAAGCTTGCAAACAGGATTAGCAGAGCAAGGCAGGGCAGAGCCTTTGGTGAAAAATGTGCCCATTGCTAATCAATGGGCGGCAGCCTCGCTGCAGTGGTCGCATGGAGCAATCAGAACTGCATAATCATTGCATTCATCGTGTTTAGGAATAGGGGTGTTGGGCACTGGCTGGGTCACAATTTCCAAAACTTTCCCACTAAGTGTTTCTGGCAACAGTGGCTGTTAAGGTTGCATTCTCTGAAGGGTTTCAGACAGAATCAAAAAGTTCAAATTGTTAAAAATACAAACAGAAGACATGCTCATTAAGCATGTAGTTCAGAGGGTAGCATTCTTGTCAGTGAGAACAAAGCCCTGTGTCAGAAACTTATCACCACATATAACCAGGCAAGGTGACACATACTGCAACCTTCACACTCAGAACAGGGAGGCAGGAGGAACCTGAAGGCTAGGGTTTCCTCATTCTACTGTTGGTTGGCACTGTTGTGGCAGATTAATGACTGATGATGCCCCAGTATTCTCATATGTGAAAGGGGACTAGGATTCCTGCTCCATAACTTCCCAATGCTTTAGTGAAGATGGCATGCAAGGACTGTGCACACCACATTGAGAATATTGAGAAACATTTAGCTAAAATCTACTTTCCTGCTCTTCAGAGGAGCACAGATTTCCAGATGAAGTATTGAAAGGACTTTGGTACCTAGGAGAACTAGGGGAACAATGTGGTAAAACAGAGGAGATAAGCTCTGCCAGCTGTGAAGCTTGCATCCCTCTTGAGAAGTATATGCCAATGATGACCAATGGCAAATGCACATGGAACATAGGAGAAGACACACACTGAACATGCATGGAAGGGCAAGCTAGTAAACAGCTTTCAGTTCCTGCCTCCAGGCTGCTACTTTGAATTCCTGTCCTGGCATCCTTTGATGATGGACTATAAAGTATAAGATGAAATAAACCTTTTCCTCCCTAAACTGTGCTTGATCGGCGTGTCTTATTATACCAATAGAAACCAAACGGGGACATGTAACATTCTTGTGACACTTAGAAAAATCCTCTTGAAAAAATATTCGGACCTTGTCTTCCACCAACACAAAAACTAAGAACATCATTGGGTAGCATCTGAGACCTGTAACAGAAATTGCCCTACTTTGCTCTAAATAACCTAGCTGATGTTTCCAGAAAAGTATCTTGAAAAAGTCGTCTTGATTTATGGTTTCCACTGTTTTGTTACTATAAAAAAAAAAATTTACTTCAGTTTTTAACCACATGGGAACATGGAACTTGGGACAACTAGAATCTGAGTTCCTGAGTAATGATCGCTCATATTTGACTCCATAATAAACATTTTCTAATTCCACAGGCAGACAATCAATTGAAAAGAATAGTACAGAATTCATATAGACTAATAGAAGGCTATGTGACTCTAGGAGGGCTACAGGAAGGGTTGTGTGTGTGTGTAGCGCTCATAGATAGTCCTACAAATGAAGGGGAAAGATGGTGGTCAGAAGGAAACCCTATAGACTTGGTCTGTGCTTTATCCCTCCTCCCATATCCTCTAACTACTGTACCATTGCTTCCTGGCAAAGCCAAGGAGTGGGTGTGAAGGTGGGAGGGAGGAAGAGGTCCACATAGGTGGCTGCACTGATCTTGGCAGCAGCTACCATTGAAGCCTAGATCAATTTTGCAATTTAGCCAATACAAAGAACAGACCAGCACTTCCCCAAGACCCTCAGTACTTACCAATACAAGAAGCTCCTCAGAAAGTAGTATAAGCATATAAGAGCTCTGACCCTACAGTCAGGGTAGCCTCTCCTGGGTCACTGAAAATATGATACTTAATCTCTCTGTTCTTATTTTCCCTACCCGAAAAGTAAGCGAGTTATAATAGTACCCACATCACTAGATAGTGGCAGAAAGAGGCGGTAGCAGTTAAAATGACGCCTGATGCAAACGCTGCTATCACCCCAGCCAGCGCCTCTGTCACATAGCTAAACATTGTGCATGTCATATACCATGAAGGTTCAGGTCCTCATTCAAATCTCACAACCAGGAAAACTTGGCAGGGACATGGTCATCATTGCACTTTGCCCAGGACCCTGAGCCACTTCGTTATCCAAAGCCACTTCGTTATCATATTCGTTATCATATCTGAATATGAAATTTGGGGTTGACATTTCTAAGTACTCTATTTATAAAACAGCCTGCTAAGACTTTTAGCTAATTTTCAGAAGATGGGTATGGATGTCTGTGTGTGTGTGTGTGTGTGTGTGTGTGTGTGTGTACCTGCAGGTGTGTGTGCAGGTGCACACATATGTGTGTGTAGGCAGGGGTCAACCTTGGGTGTTGTTCCTCAGGAACCATGACCACTTTTTAATGTGGGTTTTGAGGATTGAACTGGATCTAACTGTTTACCCAAGAAAAGACTTTGCTGACTGAGAAATCTCTCCAGCTCCAAGTTTATTGTTAACGTAACTTACTAATTCTCCCATGCTCACCCTGCATCCACACATACACAGCTGGGAAGCAGGCATCCAGAGGCAGGGCTCACAGACCTGCACCAGTCTCATTGCCCCCAACTGGCAGGATCAACTTGTAAAGGAGCATCCATTCCCAGGAATCAGAGTTCAGGCCTTTCACACCTCCTCTTCTGAGCTTTAGGTCCTTTATAATCACTTTGGATAAGCCATAAGGCAAAAGGTAGCATCCAACCTTATGAAATCAGCAAACTACAGCCAACACTGGAGAGGTGGCCCAGGAGGTGAGGGTACTTGTTGCTTTTGCAGAGAACCTGGGTTCAGTTTCCATGACCCATGTCCGACAGCTCACAGATCTAGCTCCAGGGGACGCTGACACTTTCTTCTGGCCTCTACTTACACTAGGTATGCACATGGTATACATACATACATGCAGGCAAAATACTCAGACACATAAAAATAAAATAAATACATTTTAAGGAGCCAATGATTGTGGAATAATCCTGGGGCTGAACAGCCGCCTATATACTCATAGTAAGATAAGGAATGTCACCCAAGGAGGGTCATATAGCTCAGACTTACAAATAGAATGGGGGAAAGAAATCCAGTGACACTGAAGGAAGATTATCCAAGGGGACTTCTGATTCAGGTCACCTGGAAGGGAGGAGAGAAAGGCACTAAAAAAGCATGCAGCCATTGAGGGGCAGATGGATGGAACCAATTCCTTTAATAACTCAGAAGGAGACAAGTCTTGCTTCACTTGAATAATACAAATAATTTTTTTTCCAACTTTTATTAGATATTTTCTTCATTTACATTTCAAGTGTTATCCAGAAAGTTCCCTATATCCTCCCCCCTCCCGGCCCTGCTACCCTACCCACCCGCTCCCACCCCCTGGCCCCAGCGTTCCCCTGTATTGGGGCATATAAAGTCTGCATAACCAAGGGGCCTCTCTTCCCACTGATGGCCAAGTAGGCCATCCTCTTCTATATATGCAGCTAGAGACACGAGCTCAGGGGGTACTAGTTAGTTCATGGTTATTCTTCCACCTATAGGGTTGAAGACCCCTTTAGCTCCTTGGGTACTTTCTCTAGCTCCTTCATCCTTGGGAACCCTGTGTTCCATCTAAAAGCTGACCGTGAGCTTCCACCTCCATGTTTGCCAGGGATTGGTATATTTTCCCCTGAGACCGCTATATCCGGGCCCTTTCAGCACCATCTTGCTGGCATATGATATAGTGTCTATGTTTGGTGACTGATTGTGGGATGGATCCCTGGCAGCAGCAGTCGTTGGGACCACAAATAATTTTTAAAGATATAATTTTTTTCTCTTCATTTTTCTTCTTTTTTTGATTTTTCTTGTTAATGGTTTATTTTTTCTTTTATTGCATAGTTTCTTTATTTACATTTCAAATGTTATCCCCTTTCCAAGTTTCCCCTGTGAAAACCCCCTATTGCTTCCCTCCTCCCACTGCCTCTATGAGGGTGCTCCCCCACCCACCCACCCACTCCAAACTTCCTGTCCTGACATTCTCCAAATTGGGGTATCGAACCCTTTCAGGCCCAAGGGCCACTCCTCCCACTGATGTCCAACAAGTTTAAAGATATAATTTGGGTGTATAATTCCTTTTCACCCAATTAAGTAGCTTACATTTTTCCCAGCTCACCAAACCATCATGTCTCTGTGAGCAGGCTTAGGCTATCGGCCAACAGCAGCCACAGACATGGCTCCTGCTCTCATATTTGTACTTCTGGGGAGAACTGGTTTCAAACTGCATCCTGTTTTTTTCTCTCTCTCCTTTGTATCCTGGTAAGCTTTTCCTCTGGAAATCAACTGGGCTGACTGTCCCTTTGATTCCATTGTGTAATTCCATCTCCTTTATCAAGCTTTGGCACCTGACCTGTTAAGAGGGTATAGAAATGGTATAATTCCAGTGTTTTCAACAGCCAGCTTTCTATTAAAAGGGGGGAGCTATATGACAGCTGTCTTTAGATCCTCTTGTCATCTGGGTTGCGTTTTCATAAATGTTTTGTGAACGTATATCATTTATTTGGCAACACTGGGGTAAAAAACTGAACAATGGTGGCCTCATATCCTGTTGACTCTGGTTCTGAACATCCACGAAGACCACAAAGACGGCATAAATTGAGTCTCATAGGATCAGTCTTGTGTCAAAAATATTGCCTAGGCCGGGGCTTCAGGGGCTGTTCAGAAAGATGGCCACAGTGGGGAGCGGAGAGTGAGTGCTAACAGCCACTTCTAGCCCAAAGAGATGGCTGCTTCTATTGCCCTTCTGTCCTGCAGGTGGGTTAGAACTGACACAGACAGACTCAGTCCTGGCCAGACACCTCTCGATTCCATCTTCATCAGGATCTTCTACTGATGACAGGAAATGGCTGTTAACAGGATGAATAAATAATCCACATAGAGGCTGAGGTCCCTGGGATGATTCAGATGTCCCTGCTTCCTGGCTCCCCCAAAGAGCGAGTGCATTCCCTAGTGATGAGCCACAGCGCTCATCATCCTATCTCATCAGACATCCTCAAGCAATATGAAATGGCAAACACTGAAAATGATCCTTTTTAAAATAAATACTCTAGTGTGACAAAATCAAAGAACCAATGACAGACCCAGTGTTTGACAGTCCCTGCTTTGAACTGAGTTTAAATACCAGAATTAGATATATTTCTGTTGTTTTTAATGAGCCACGATTTAAACAGTATTGATTTTTCTCATTCAAGAAAATTCTGGTGGTTTTTTTTTTCTTGCACAGTGTGTATTCCATGGTTTTAGACCCACCCTTCTAGATTCTCACCCCAACAATAGCCTTTGGGGATGCTATTTCTTGCTTAACTTGGACAAAGGCATTTGAAACCCTGTCTACAACACCACAGTTCTCTGAGAATGCACACTGTGAGTCACTGTTGATGGGCAGCATTGGCTTCCGTGCCTTGTGTTTCTGATTACAAGTCACTATGTTTTCCCTCCATTTGCAGAGTGCCCCTTTTTAGCCTTTAGCTATGGGATGACACCATCTGGGATTGCCAAGGAAATTAAATTAAATTAAGTTAAAATTCAATCAACAGAAGATTGTTGCCTCTCTGACTTTACTAAGAACCTTAGTGCATCCATGTAAAAATGCCTCTTTCTTAAGAAAGAAATGGGCCAGCTCTGCACTACAGCATTGGCCCATGACCTAGACTCCTGCAGGGTGGGGAGGGGCCAGTTACTCATCCTATCTCATATGGCCTGCACAGCTAGAAAAGAAATAATTCTGTTTATATGCTCTGTGCTTGGCTTATGAAAACTATCATTTCTTAAGAAGAAGATATTTTAATTTGTGCAATAAATAATAAATATATTTATAAACAGAAATGTTAAGTTGTATAGTAGCTCATACAATGTAATGAATAAATTCTAGCTGGATTAAAGGGTTTGTTTTACAAATAAGAATAAAGTATAAATATGGGCCTTAAAAATTATTGATCTCAGGAATTTCTAAGGATAGATAGATAGATAGATAGATAGATAGATAGATAGATAGATAGATAATATTAATCAAGGGCCACTGAAATGACCCAGAAGGTAAAGGCACTTGCCATCAAGCCTGACAACTTGAGTTTAATCCCCATCATCCACATGTTAAAAGGGAAGAACTGACTTCCACATGCTCTAGTCTGACCTCCACATAAGCCACCACAAACACATATGCACGCACACACACACATGCACAGGCACATGCACATGCATGCACACACAATAAATAAGTAAAAGTATTAAAAACTATTGAGAGAGTTAAACATAATAAGTATGAAAAACATCATCCTATCATGTAATGCCATAAACACAAATTCAGATGCCAAAAGGGAAGAAATGTCTTTAACACTTTAATACACACACATTATACAAACAAACATACATATACATATATGCAAATGCATGCACATACACTCTCATAGAACAACACACAGAAGCATAGATGCACATATGCACATGCATATACACATTTACAACACAACACACATGTGTGCATGCATATACCCACACAGATAGTCTTAGAATAAGGAAAATATCCTATTTGTGGTCAAAAGGCATTATAGTAGTTAACAAAGTAATTCAAATGGACAAAACTTACTTTAAATTCACACTTTAAAATGTGCAGATACACATTGTCCCCAAAACAGTGACAAACTTCCTGTGGCAAGCTGACAAAATTGTGTCAACCATTTGATAATAATGAGACAAAATCAGAACTATCCTACACAAGTTCTTAAAATAAAGTTGGTAGTGATCTCGAGGCCCCACCATTGGCTGAGAATCACTCTTCTTGAAAAATATGGTTGTTGGTAGTTTTCAAACACCCTAGTGAAAGGCCTCATACTAATGCACAAAGAAACAACACTAATCAGACTTAGTGGGAAGAGACAGTCGGAAAAAGAAAAATAGGGAGAATTGGGAGGGACAGGCATTGGGGGAGATATAGAGAGAGACTGGGGCATAAATAAGAAATAGAAGTGGTTATCATATTTTACCATACACATATGAAATCTCAAACAATGAAAAGAGAACTCTCATGAAGCAGCATAAGGCAAATGAATGGAATCATGTTTAGGGGTATAAAATCATCTTCCAGAAACAACTTCAATTATGTGGGTTTAGTTTCTAGGTAAAGTGATTTTGCTCTATAAGCATGAAGATCTGACATCAGCTCTCCAGGGCTCACATGAAAGCAGGACATGGAAACCTATGCCTGTAGCACCAACACAGGCTTCAAATTCAGTAAGCCCAACTCTATCAATACTTTTCTTGGTGTTTTTAATGTGTGTGTGTGTGTGTGTGTGTGTGTGTGTGTGTGTGTGTGTGTGTGTGTGTGTGTGTGTGTGTGTGTGTGTGTCTGTGTGTGTGTGTGTGTGTCTGTCTGTCTGTCTGTCTGTCTGTCCGTCTCTGCCATGACCTGTGTGTGGATGTCAGAATATTATAGCATGTGGGTTGCAGTGATTAAACTGAGTTCAATAGGCTTACTGGCAAGCACCTCTACATTCTGAGTTATTTCAGTGGCCCATGTTGGTTTTTCATTTGGTTGGTTGGTTGACTAGTTTTTGGGGTGTGTGTGTGTGTGTGTGTGTGTGTGTGTGTGTATGAGATCAACCCTGGTGCAGAGACAAGTGGATTCCTGGGGATGTTGGCTAACCATCCTAGCTAAAAAGTAGAGCTCTACATTCAGTGAAAAAAAAAGGGGGGGAGTTAAAAGTGATGGTGGTAGAAACCTGAAATCAACCAGTATGCTATACACATCTACACACACATGCACATGCATGCACACACACATTGCACATAGCATACTAAATATACAATTGAATAAATAATAAAAATTAAAAATGGGGAGCAACAACCACACAGATGTGGAGTTTTGTAATGGATGCTTATTGCAGCTTCATATACAGTATCAAAATGAGACATAACACCAATCTGAGACATAAACTATAAATACGTACTTTAAGAATGAATATATAAGGAGGAAATTATTTGCTGTTTGTCATTACTAAAGACACAAAGATTACACACGTGTATGTGTGTTTTGTTTAAATGCTGTAAAAAGTCTCAAGATTGTTCACTTGCACATCTGTTCATAATATCCATGTGGCCAAAGAGATGGAGAAAAAGAAAAACAGCAGCCTGTGAATAGTAATGACCACAGAACACAGGCAGCATTTACTATTTCTAAAATTCTTACATCCCGGTGTGTTTCAAAATTTATAAATTAAGGCAGCACTGCTTTATCATTTAAAAAAAAACATTTTACAAAACAAATGGGAATAGCAACTTGCTTTTACTGTCTCTCCAGATGGCAGAGCCCTGTTCTCCATGGTCATACCATGAGGTCTGTCTCACTACCATTTCTCATAATCCTGTTATCATTATCTCCTTAACCAGTTCATAACAGGAAGTGCAGACTCCCAGTCAGGCAAAATACCAGTAAAATTTTCCCAAGGGGAAGAGCTAAGTGGCTGAGCCAGGAAACGTGGTTTGTATTACCAAACACCACTTCATGTTTACCTCCCCCACCTCTGTTATCCCCTGGGCCAAACTCCATCCCAAAGCCCCAGCTCAACAGATGCACTTAGATTTGGAAAGGAAACAATACCAGCCCGAGACCTGTTCCCATATAGTAATGGGAGCTGTCCATTCTCCACACCTGAGATGCTCACAAGCACGACAGGCAGTGGCCAGGTACTCAGAAGGAACAAGGAGAATGAAATAGCTAGAATTCTTCTCTGCAACCTGTCTCCAGGTAGAGAACTGTCCACTGCTAGGTACCGCATGTTGAGCTACTTTCTACCAATTGTTCATCATGTGTGATGGACCATGCCTCTACCATAGCTCCACACAGATTACCTGTCCCATCTTTGATTCTTAAAGCAACCTTACAAGGTGAACATAAGTTTCACCATTTTACAAAATAAGCCTTTGAGTTCCGAGGATGAAAAATCATCTGACAAATTTTGAGTTGGTGCTAGAACCTGTATTCTAACCCACCATGCTTCATGACTTCCACACAAAAGGAGAAACTACCACTAAAGCCAGCCCAGATTCAAAGCCTACTGTCCAAGTTCACCTGTAGACTATCCTTTCTCATGACATACACTTCCTATTCTATTAACTTCTTATCATCGCTTCACTGAACCTTAGCGTTAGAAACCCACACGGTGTCTACTGCAAAAGAAACTGGATGGAGCTGTAAAGATGACTCAGTATCACTTTCTTATCTTCTACAAGACTCAAGTTCAGCCATACAACCCATATTATTTGGTTCATGTCTACCTATAACTCTAGCTTCAGGATATCCAACACCCTCTTCTGACCCCTAAGGCACCTACACATATTTGTGCATACATATAGAAATGCATATATATGTGTGTGTTTGTGTGTATGTATACATGTATATATGTATATGTGTATATGTGTATATGTGTATATATACATATATGTATATGTGTATATGTGTTTATGTGTATATATGTATGTGTTTGTATGTATGTGTGTATGTATGTGTGTATGTATGTGTGTATGTATGTGTGTATGTATACACACATACACACACACACACATACATACAAACACCATTTTTTAACTGGAAACTATATACCCAGCAGGTGAGTTGCTGCATTATTTATGGGTGTGTCCACTGACTCCTCAGAGAACTAAATGAACTTTTAAAATCAAATATCTAACAAGAAATAGACAAGCATGATGGAAGGACTTAAGAATGAGAGCACATATAATGAGAAAATAAAAAGGAAAATCCTGAGAGTTAAAGGTTTAATTTGGGGTGGGGAGAGGGGAACAAGGTAGGGAGTAGGACAACTGACAATGGAATTATCAACCCTGATTAATGTGTGTGCAACATAATCCCTCTACCTAAGACTTAGATACCATCAAAGAAGGGGGCATAGAAAGATTCTAAGAACAAATGCCCAACTGGACATCTGCTACAAGATACTCTCTTCTATCTATGGCAGGAAAGGATGCCTAAACAAGACCTTCACAATGACAATGTTAGTTGACATTTCAAAGTAGATGGGGAAAATTTCACAAGACTCTACCCCTAGATAAAGATCTCCAGGCAAGTAGTAACTGATGAGAGAGAGAGAGAGAGAGAGAGAGAGAGAGAGAGAGAGAGAGAGAACTAGTCATCTCCAGAGATGAGCTCCCTGATAGGTTATCCAATCCCAAGTGTTCAATGGACTCAGCAGGTTTCATTTACATATACTTATGTATGTGTACCAGTAATAATTTTAGAAGATGTTGTGAATTTGAGAAGGAATTAGGAGGGGAACAACAGTCTGGTGAGTTCTGCCTTTGTCATTTCCAACCTCCTGACTCAGCCCTGGTTGCACATCCCTGTATACCAGCCCAACCTGATGATTAATTTTATTATATGTTTGTCCAAAGAAAGACAGCCAAAGGGTGGAAGGTGGCCCCTGCCCCTGGTTGTCTTTTTGCCTGTTTTCTGTCCCAAGATGAGGGTTGCCCTACTGCATCATTAAGAAGGCCAAGCTGGGGCACTGGTCCACAGGAAGACGTGCACCACTCTTGCCCTCACACAGGTTAACTTGGAAGACAAAGGTGCTCTGGCTAAACTGGTAGAAGCTATTAGTTCACATTGCCAAACTGGAAAAAGGCAAAGGCATGAAAACCTCTTTACTAAACTGGGTTAAATGTACACTGCTAATTTTTCTGCACATAATTTTAATTTCAAAATCATCCTTTAAAAAAAGATGGAGGAGAAGGAAGAGGAGGAAGAGGAGGAAGAGAATGAGAAGGAGAAGAAGAAGGAGAAGAAGAAGGAGGAGGATTAACAGGAGTAATATTACTTTACTTCATCCCACAACCAAGGAAAGCAAATTCTAGTGAAATCAATATTTTCTAACCTAAGTACCAGGAAGATCTGGAATGCAATCAAACATCCAGAAATCTCACTCTGGAATATTTTTTCAATTATACAATTGCATTGAAACCCAATTGCCAGAAAATGCCATGTGGTCATTTATGGTTCTCAGAGAGGGAGTATCATTTCCTTGTGGTGTGACCACTGAGAAGTTGCTCATATTCCAGTAAACAGACTCCTGTCTACACTGTCAAACAACTCTAATTACATTTAGTGGATCACACACATATGCACTCACACACACAAAAGAGATGAAAGAAGAAGGGCCTTGTTAAGAAGAAGAAAGGTTTCAATAGAAGAAGAAGAAGAGAGGATGAAAGAGCGAAATGTAGGGTGAAAATAACTAAAACTTACTATATCTACATATGAAACTGTGAGACAATAAAATAGCAGAAATTAAAAGCTATTTATGTTTATAAATTGAAAGACATTATAAAAGATATTGAATGCTGCAATTTGACACTACTAAATTCAAAGCATGGTAAAATGTCACGCACAATACCCACTTGGCATAATGTGATCATCACACTACCTCAGCTCTCTGATGATCTCATCCTGCTATGAAGAGCTGTACCAGTGGCCCACGTGTCAATGACAACATAACATGAGACATAGCTTTACCCTCTTCTTATCATAAAGATCACTGGACTCACCTGCCACTTCTCTCTTAAGCACAGACTTCTTTCCATAAAAGGTTCAGAAAGATTTTTCTTACCTTCCACTAGTTTGAATAAAAGGAAATATATTCATTGTTGTCCAATGATGGACAAAATGACCTAAACCCACTATAACTGACCATCATAAGCATGTGGTCTGAAAAGAAGATTAGGTAGAGACTACTAAAATGCTTACTACAGCCAAACAGGGACAGGTCAGAACACCTCCCACATCCTACTGAATAGCTCATTCCCCAATAAGAACTCAGTCCAGAGCTTCATCTTCACCAGACACTTCCCCTACACTCAAGATGTGGGCAGCTACATTTCATTTTCAGAGCACAATGAGCAAATTCATCTAGCATCAAGACTTTTCCTATCTCTCTCTCTCTAATTTACACATTTATGAATGTTCCCAAGAGATAAAAACATAACTCTTTATCTACATATAACGACCCACATGTGGTCAAAATATACTCACATGTGCAAAGATAAACATCAATTATTGTTTTTATATGTAAATATTCCTTCCAAATTTACTCAATACAGGACAGCAGAACCAAAAAGGGGCTAAATTTGGCCCAATTATGTGGACTCATAAATATCATTACAGTTACAAAAGTTGTTACAATAAATCAGTCATTTACATTCTTAAAGACTCAATATCTCTTTTTATTGATAAGTCATAGTTTATTTTTTTGATTGGATCTTTTCTTTATTTACATTTCAAATGTTTCCCCTTTCCATGTCTCCCCTTCAGAAACCCCCCTCCCATCCCCCTTCCCCCTGTCTCTATGAGGGTGCTCCCCCACCCACCCACTCCCATCTTCCCCACCTGGCATTCTCCTACACTGGTGCATTGAACACCCTCAGGCCAAAGGGCTGATCCTCCCACTGATGTCCAAAAAGGCCATCCTCTGCCACATATATGGCCAGTACCACAGGTCACTCCAAGTGTATTCTTTAGTTCTTGGACCAGTCCCTGGGAGCTCCGGGGGATCTGGCCTGTTGACACTGTTGCTCCCTCCATGGGGCTGCAAATACCATCAGCTCCTTCAGTCCTTTTTCCAACTCCTCCATCAGGGACCCCCCCCCCCCCGAGCTCAGTCCAATGGTTCTCTGCAAGCTTCCTCCTCTGTATTTGTCAGGCTCTGGCAGAGCCTTTCAGGAGACACCCATATCAGGCTCTGTCAGCAAGCATTTCCCTGCATCTGGGTTTGGTGGCTGTATATGGGATGGAACCTCAGGTGGGGCAGTCTCTGGATGGCCTTTCCTTCAGTCTCTGCTCCACACTTTGTCTCCATATTTCCTCCTGTGAGTATTTTGTTCACCCTTCTAAAAAGCACTGAAGTATCCACATTTTGGTCTTCCTTCTTCTTAGGCTTCATGTGGTCTGTGAATTGAATCTTGGGTATTCCAAACATTTGGGTTAATATCTACTTATCAGTGAGAGCATACTATGCTTGTTCCTTTGTGACAGTTACCTCACTCAGGATAATATTCTCAAGTTCCATCCATTTGCCTGCGAATTTCATGAAGTCATTGTTTTTAATAGCTGAGTAGTACTCCATTGTGTAAACACACCACATTTTCTATATCCATTCGTCTGTTGAGGGACATCTGGATTCTTTCCAGCTTCTGGCTATTATAAATAAGGCTGCTATGATCATAGTGGAGCATGTGTCCTTATTACCAGTTGGAACATCTTCTAGGTAAATGCCCAGGAGAGGTATTGCTGGATCCTGGTAGTACTATGTCCAGTTTTCTGTGGAACCACCAGACTGACTTCCAGAGTGGTTGTACAAGCTTGCAATTTCACCAGCAATGGAGGAGTGTTCCTCTTTCTCCACATCCTCACCAGCATCTGCTGTCACCTGAGTTTTTCATCTTAGCCACTGACTGGTGTGACTCAATACTTCAAATGCTTCCTATTCTTCTTCAAAATGTCATTCAAGACCACATCCCCAAGCTCCCCACTGCTCACTGAAGATGCTTATCACTTCAGAACACCTTCTGAATCCTCCCTCTACCACTGACCCACTCATGCCCCAGTTATTTCTTTGCATTGATGAACAGTGGCTTTCTCCTAGTTCTTCCTGTTAGAATGAGTGCCAGACCGTGTCCCTTATTCTTCCTTCTATGGATAGCATGTACATGAGACATTCTGACCCAAATTGTGATGGTGAAGGGATGTAGAGAAAAGAAAATGTAGTTTTTAAAAAAAAAAATCATAAAAGTAGTCTTCCATCTATTAACATATAATATGTGAAACAGTCCAGGCAGCCTTCAAAGCCATCTAGTCATCTGAATAACCTTATTCCATTAATGCATGAAGATATAGGGAGAGGACCAAATGTAGTTGAGTGTAACAATATAAACAAAACCCATCATCCTCATGAAATCATCAAAGCTGAAAGACACATCTGCCCCTTTGAAGCTGAGGTTTAAGTGCAAAAGGGTAAGAAGGGTAACATATCGGTGAAATAAAGAAAAGAGACATGTTTCCAGTAATTCCTGCCTGTGTTCAGACTGATGACATCTAAAAGCTGCATTGGCTGGAACTATTTTGCCATCAATCTGCATGGCGATGGGGAGAGAAGTATCAGTAGCACCAGGGCCATTAATACGTGAGCAGCAATAGGAAAATGCCAGCCAGCTGAGGGCCACAGCTGGAGAGATCTTTCTGATTATAGACAGGACTTGGGTGGCATCACGGTCCACTTCCTTAGTTAATACTTTGTCTGAAAAATTTATAAATCGGAACCTAACAAAGGTGCCTGGTGAAATGGCATTCAGTTCTCCTGAAATGGTGATTCTTATTTAAGAGTCCACTGATCAATCTGATGCAGTCTTCTGGCCTCCATGGGATTCTGCTCACACGCAGTGCACACAGACACAAGCAGGCACACACTCACATGTGTATAAACTGAAAGTCGGTCTTGAGATCGGCCACGTTGTTTTTGTTTAATTTCTCTTGTTTAATGTGTCTACATATTTACGTGTGAATCTAAGCTTACATCCCGGACTTCTACAGAGCATAAACATGTACATAAACAAAAACATGAGAGGTCAAGTTTTTTGTATTTTATCCACTCAAGGAAAACCAACAACCTTCTCATAGATCAGGTTGGAAAAAGATTTAAAATGTAGTCATAACTTGAGGTGCCAGGGTAGGTTGGTTCCCTAGGAAAAGACCTTCTCAGAGGTAAAGGGGAGGGGGGAAGGAAGGAGGGGCCAGCCAGGTAAGGGTGGGACTGGGAGGAGGGGAGGCTGCAATCAGGATGTTAAATAAATAAATAAATAAATAAATAAATAAATAAATAAATAAATAAATGGAAAAAATAAAATGTAGTCATAGTTTTTAAACAAACATGGTAAAGACATGTGAGAGGCTGGCTTCAGCGTTGGGAATTGATGCTAATTGAGCAGAGTTGACTGGAATTAAAAATGCATTCAAATGGAGAGACCAGATAAAGAAGAAAGAGGAGGGAGAGAGAGGAACAGAATCGAGTCCCCCAGCCTGTGCAGATGGAGAACAGTGTGAAGGGGCTGGCAGCAAGGAACGTGTGCTGCGTCCCTTCTATGCATCCGCTTCTGGTTTGAAATCAGAGACTTTGGAACGGAAAAGTTATCTTGGAAGCTCAACTGGGAGAAGAACTAAAGCTAACTTAGTAACCAGAAGACCACGCTGAGAAATTCAGCCTGCCAAGGCAGCTCAGAAAAGGTGTGTGCCCAAACTGGAAACTTGAAAGATACTCAGAGCATGCTTCCCTAGCTGGAGAAAGTGGAAGAGAATGGCAAGGATTCCACGAACGGAGAAGAGAGTGTTCAGGGCAGAACTGTGTATCACTGCTCAGCATACTCTGGTCATCTCATAATACTGCCACTAGGAAAACAGACGGAGTCAGAAGACTTAAAAATAACATTGTCCAGCTCCGTATATGGTAGAGGACTTGCCTAGTATAAATAAAGCCTCGAGTTTGATCCCTAGCAAGCACTGTATTAGCCAAGCACCCACCTATGAGCCCAGCTTTCAGGAGGTGATAGCTGGAGATTCAGGAATTTGAGATCATCCTAGGCTACAAAAACACTTTGAGGCCATGCTGCGTCACATGTGATCTTGATCCAACAACAAAGTCTTAGCAGGGACTGGAGATGACCCAGCAGTTAGGAGCACTTACCGGCTTTTGTAGATGAATCAGGTTCAGTGCCCAGCACCCACATCCTGTAGTTCTGAATCTAATGCAGTCTTCTGGCCTCCGTGGAATTCTGCTCACACACAGTGCACACAAACACATGCAGGCACACACTCACATGCACATAAATTGAAAATTAAACATTGTTTCAAATAATAGGAGTGCCCCGATGTCAAAGACTGCCAAGAGGCTGCTATGAGACAAGAACAAGAGCTGAAGAACAGGGGTGGGAGTTGGGTGAGAGGGTGAGGAGGAGAATGCCTCTTTGGGTTCTAGAGGAAGATGCAAATGTTCAGAAGAGCAGAAATTGAGGAGTGAGGTTTTTGTGCAGAACAACTAAAGCTTATATAGGTAAAAACCTTTTTGTTCTATATGTGATTTGAGGTAGTTGCATGAAGTGATCTCTAGTGAGAAAGATTAGGACAGAATTTGTGTTATAAAAGAATTAGAACTGGTCAGAGACCTGGAAGCACTGGTTAGGAAAGACACAGATGAAGTCACCGAGTGTCCTGCAACAGAATGGCTATCAGAAGTGATGAAATTCTATGGACACAAAGATGTACACTTTTGTAAAATTTTGCAAGAGCATACACTAGGCTGTGCAGCTAGACCATGTGTAAGGGGCATCTGTCATGAACATCAATGGAGCTAAGACAGCACGTGATTGAAGATGCTTGAGCCTCTGAAGAGGTTTTGTTTCCAGCTTCAAAAACCACAAACTGAACCTACACAGTAGAGGCGCACATGGAATGGCTAAGAAGACAGTTATTAATGGACAGCAATGATTTTAGGCTGGTCTCAAAGGAAATCAGAAGACAGGCTAACTGAGAAGGCTGAGGAGTAGGTGAGTTCAACAGAGACATGTCAGTAGGAAGCTGTGTTCAGAAAAGACTGGGAAGCTTGGTGTTTGCGACTTTTAATTTCTGTGATAAATGCCATGACAAAGGCAACTTATAGAAGAAAATTTATTTGCAGCTTACAGTTTCAGAGGATTATAATCTATGACCCTCATTGTGGGAGAACATTGTAGCAGGCAGGCAGGCATGGTCCTGGAGCAATAGCTGAGAGCTGACATTTTGATTCACAAATATAAGGCAGAGAGAGTTAGCTGGAAACGGTATGGGATTTTTGAAACTTCAAAGCCCACTCCCCCCACCCCTCCCCCGTGACACAACTCCTCCAAAGTACCACCTCCCAGTCCTCCAAATACTTCCATCATGGGAGAACAGGGATTAAAACATACAAGCCTATGGGGGCCGTTCTCATTCAAACCATCACACGTGGTATGAACTTGAAAACAGAAGGGATGTTGGGAAAAGAAAGAGAAACAGTATCAGAAGAAATGTAGAAAATGGAAAATATAAAGGAGACATGTGTGGACTCTTTCAGAGGGATGCAAGACACATGATGTTCCCAGATGGGAAATAGTCTGTGGTTAGGGGCATAAATACCAAGTAGGGGACTGCGGTACCAGCAACACAGTGAGAAGGATGGAGAGGAAAGTACAGGGTGAAAAGAAGAGTTGAAGCGGAAGGCACCCCTGAGAATTACAGAGATGGAAGATAAATGGGAGACTGGTAATAGAGAAGGAGTATATCTATGCCACCTGAGACCTTAAAATTGAATTAACTGGTAACACTTCGGAAAGCCAGAAAAGGCTAAAGGTGACAGACTTGTGGGTTCCAACCCCACAATTGCTCTCCATGTTATCCCTGTACAGCAACTGCCCCCAAAGCCCTGACAATTCTACCCCAGTGACCTGAGCATCTCAGGTGTTGTGACCAATTTTGTTAGGGTTGGCTGTAAACAGTGAGTATCATGAAACTTCTTTTTCTCTTTTAACCCTGGCATGTCGGTGACTTTCCTACTGAGCTGTAGTTTATCTTTCCCAGGTTTAGTGGAGACTCTATAAAGCTATGATTGGTTTTACCAACCAATTTAGTTAGGTTACAACCTGCCTCGAAGTTCTTCGGTTTCATAATCTGAGAAGGAAATAAATTCTAGATGTCAATTTCTCCTCTTCTCCTGTCTGCTTATGGTCAAGTGACCTGGATAAATTAGGCTGCTAATGTCACATCACCACAGGCAGTAGCATCTAGACTTTCCATCTACAATTAGCTAGAAGTTTTACAGTTGGAACTACAAATGTTTCTCATTTTAACATCCCTGCCTGTTCCACAGTAAGTTTTAAGTATTTTGGCCAATTGTGACTAAATGCTTTCTGGGGGTTTTATTTCATAGTGTTATGGTTAACCATCTCAATTACAAGAAGACCAGATACTTACAGACTTCCTTGTTTTCTTCATTCATTAAATCTTTGATCTTTTTTGTACATATCTGTCACAAATGACATAGTAACCCAGAATATATGTGATCTTACCCACCCTGAAAATGCCTAGATTACATTTTCTGCTTGTTCACATTAATTCTTCTGTCATGTATAAATTTTAAAGATTCAATATGAGGAGGATGTGTCTACCTTGTGCCTACCTCCAGAACTTCAGGGATTTTTGTCTGTATGCTCAGAAGTATAATCCTTAGTGACAAGATAGTTGGTTCTGTGGACATAAAACTTGTACTGACTGTGATTGGTAAGGAGTTAAATTACAGGGCCAGACAGAAAGCTCACTCCTAGAGGAACAGGACACTTTCTGCTTATATTAGGGAATCCTGGAGAGAAGCAGGATAAATTGATCACTACAGAGCAAGTCTCCACCTAGTTGTCCACTCTGTCTTTCTCTGAGTAAATTGTTGTTCTTATCTTGGATTAAGGTTATAGGTTTTGATCAGAAAATGATGGGGTGGATGTTATTTCAATGTTCTCATCAACGGCTATGAGTAGCTATTAGTGGAATCTTTAAGGAGCTTTGATGAATCCAGACAGGCACTAAAAAGAAATTCAGAGTGTCTCTCTACAGTCTCAACAAGCTCATTGGTTGCTGGTGTATATACAGTTTTTATGGGTATTCCCTACCTTTGCTTTAATGAAAGTGTCTTTCTAAAATGCTCAACAACAAGAAACTCAATGACTTCAGGCATATTATTTTACAACTGACGGGTTAAAATGTAAAAGAAAGCAAATGTGTTTTAAGTCAATGAAAGTTAAAAGTTGTTTGCAAATAATTAAGTTTAACTAATTTGGTAGTAGACATCTCTCCAGACATCATTAGCCTCATCAATCTACAGATACAAGTGTGGTCATATTAAAGAAAATGCCTATGCTTTATTGGTTCTTGCTTCCAACCCCAGAGACCCAGCACCCTACCAGTGCTTCCTGGGTTACATAGGAACCCCATGTGCTCTTTGGAGATTTTCTCTTATGAATCTGTTTATAGAATTCAAGGAGGGGAGGAGTTGCAAGCAGCTCTCATGGAGGTCTCCTAAGAAACTCATGAGCTTCATGATTGCCTACTATGTTCATAGTGGTGTTCATAGACCAAACCTCATAAGGGTTCAAACCTCACAGCCAGTCCATCTCAAGGCTGCAATGGTCTAGGGAGGTGCTCGAACAGTGAAGTCATTGTTCTGCAAGCATTCAGACTCATGCTGGGTACTTTTGTCAGCTTGACACCAACCTGGACATATCTTGGAAGATGGAATCTCAACTGAAGAATTTCCTCCAACAGAGAAAAGGCCTACGAATACTTCTCTTATGTGGTGGTTGAATGTGGAGGACCAAGCTCAGTGTTGCTGGTGCTCCCTCTGGAAGTTTCTAAGATGCATAAAAATTAAAAGTGAGCAAGCCATGAGTCTTAGTCAGGGTTTGATTGCTTTGAAGAAATACAATGACTTAAAGGCAAGTTGGGAAGGAAAGGGTTTATTTGACTTAGACTTCAGGTCACAATCTATTACTGGAAGAAGTCAGGACAGGAACTCAAGCAGGGATGAAACCTGGAGGCAAGAGCTGGTACATAGGGCATGGAGGAGTGCTGCTTGCCATGGCTTCCTCAGCCTGCCTTCTTGTAGAACCCAGGACTACCACACTAGGAGTAGCACCACCCACAAAGGGCTGGGCCCTCCCCTATAGATCACTAATTGAGAAAATGCCTTAACAGCTGAATCTCATGGAGTCATTTCCTCAACTGAGACTTCTTCCTCTCTGATGACTCTAGCTTATGTCAAGTTGACACACAAAACCAGCCAAGGCAGGGAAGCAAAGCAGTAAGCCATGTTCCTCTGAGGTTCCTGCCCCAGCTCCTGCTCAGCCTCTTGCCTTGAGTTCCTGTCATGCCTTCACTCAGTGCCAGATAAATTATAAGTAAAAATAAACCTTTGCCTCCCCAAGGGTGATTTTAGTCAGTGTTCTATCAAGGTTAAAAAAGCCAATTAAAATAGACCTGAGTTTAAACCCCACATTTTAAAAGGGGGTAGGACATGGTGACACATATTTACAATCCCAGTACTAGAGAGGTCAGCCAGTCAAGTCAAATTGGTGAGGTTAAGATTCAGGAAAAGACTCTGTCTCAATACATAAGGTAGAAAACAATTGTGTGTGTGTGTGTGTGTGTGTGTGTGTGTGAGAGAGAGAGAGAGAGAGAGAGAGAGAGAGAAAGATGATATTGTCCTCAGTCCTGCACATGAATGAGGATACATGTGCACTGGCATGCACACAAAAGAAAGTCAGTGGGTGCTGAAAAGATTGTTCATCAACTAAGACTGCCTACAACCCCTGCAAAGGACCCAGATTTCTATTCCCAGCACCCATACGGTGGCTCAAAACTGCCCATAACTCCAATTGCAGGAGATCCATCACTCTTACTTCCACGGGCTCCTGAACACATAGTAAACAAACACTCAGGCACATAGTCACATATATATTTCTTTTTTTTTTTTTTTCAGGATTCTGAAGTGAGACTGAAGTTTATTTTATTTGTTTGTTTGTTTGTTTGTTTGTTTATTTATTACTTATTTATTAAGATGTATTTATTATTATATCTAAGTACACTGTAGCTGTCTTCAGACGTACCAGAAGAGGTTGTCAGATCTCATTACAAATGGTTGTGAGCCACCATGTAGTTGCTGGGATTTGAACTCAGTACCTTTGGAAGAACAGTCAGTGTTCTTAACAGCTAAGCCATCTCTCCAGCCCTACATATTTCTTTTGAAATAAAAAGTTAGCCTCAGTTAAATAAATAAATCTCAAAAAAAGTGTTTAAAACAAAGGAAAGACAGTGACGGTCTTGCCCAACCTAGAGGAGGCAGTCACACTGCAGAAGAAAATTATCTCAACATAGGGATAACTTATAAGCCAGCAGCTGACCTTACTTTGTGTGAAGAAGGGCTGAAGGCTTTCTTAAGATCTAGAACATGATGCCCATATTCGTTACTTTTATTCAACAGACTTCTAGAAATTCTAGCCAGAACAATCGGGAAAGAAGGAGAAATGGCATCAAATTAGGATAAGGCCTAAGTCACCATTTCTAGATGGCTTTACATTTAGATCACTCTTGAATCTTACCAAGAAACAGAATAAATAAATTCAGCAGTAATTCTGGATACAAAAACTATGTGCTAATACCAAAAGCATTTTTGTATGCCAAAAACAAATTATCTTAAATTTATAAAGAACTACAAAAGCAGTGGCCAAAGCCATCTTGAAAAAAAAAAATGAAGTGGGAGGCATGATACCACTGACTTCAATATACACTACAAAGTTATTGTAATCAAAAAAGTATGGTATTGACATTACAAAAACACACATAAACTAATAAAACAAAATAGAGATCTAAGAAGTCAGACCAAACATATATAGCCAATTGGTGACTGACAAAAGACTAGGAACCAACACTGGGAAAAGGACCATTTTTTTTAACTAATAGAAATATCCTGCATTTGGATACAGATGCAGGAGAATGAACTAGACCACAATGAGGGCAAATTACCGACAGAGGGCATAATAAATTATATTCTGAGTTATTATTTTTTCAAGAATTTTTTTAAAGCATGTGTGTGTGAGTGTGTGTGCGTGTGTACAGTACACACAGAAGCCAAAAGAGAGTAATGAACCCCTGGAGCTGATGTTACAGTTGTAAGCTACTGACTTGCATTCTGGAAACCAAACTTAGATCCTCAAGAAGCGATCAGTGCGTGCTTATTAACTGTTGAGCCATCTCTCCATCCCTGAGATTGCTCATTTCTATCTTTCAGTTGTTTTTATTCCTGTTTTTATTTACAATTTCATTCTTTGTTGCATAATTGTGTTTTAACTTGTGTCTTACCAGACAAGACCTCACAACACCTGCTTCCTTTTCTCCCCAGGGAGCGCTTCCTCTACACTGTCCTCAGGTCTGTCACTCACATGCTTTTGCTTTCTTTCTCCTTCACACTCTACTCCATCTTCTAAGTTTGTCACATCCCTTCTTAATCTCACTATTTAAATGTCATCGATACCCATATCTCTTAGAAAAAGAGAAACTACAGTTTTCCCAACCAACACCCTAGCTCTCTAGCTCGGAACTTCACTGAAGACGTACTGAATTGCGCACATGCCTCCCACTGCAAGCTAACACAAGTACTGCTTACTGTTAAATCTTTCTGTATATTACTGCAATCAGCTGCTCTCCTAAACAGCAGGAGGGAACACAATTCCAAGGAAGGAAAACTCACCAGGAGAACTCATGTGAAATAAAATCAGCAAAGCAAATAATAAGAAAAGGAGAAAACATAACAACTGAATAGCACACTCTCCCCATCAGATGTTCAAAACACAACCAAAAAAAACACAAAGATACAAGACAACAACCCACTGTGATGTCTCCACAAGCTTCACTTCCTCAACGCCCCAAACCACAGATAATGAGATGGCTGAAATGCCAGAAAAAGATTTCAGAGCCCTACTTTCAAAAAAAGATCAATAACCATATAAAGAATTCAAATAAGCAGATGAACAAAGTAAAGAAATCAATTCAGAACCTAGGCCAGAAAGTTACCACAATGGGCAAAATGGTCACTAACTTGGAAGAGATTTTCACAAAACATGAAGAAAAGACTTGAGGGAGGAAATTGAAACTCAAAAAGAACCAAACAGAAATTCTGGAAATTAAAGATTCGATCAATAAAATGAAATGACACACTGGGAAACATTATCTATAGACATGACAAAGCAGAATGGATTTCAGGAATGGAAGAGAAGTCAAAATAAATTAAAACAGATATTCTTTTTTTTTTTTATTGGTTTTTAATTTATTATATTGTGAAGAATACTTTAGAAAGAACATGTATAATTTTAGATGTGATGTCTTTTAACAAATTAGGTAAAATGGGAATTGGCAACATATTCTGAAACTCAGTGAGAATTTAGTGAAAACTGAAATTTAGTGCTAGGATGTTATCTTCACCAAGACAATGAAGTCTAGTTTGGATTCCTTGATTTATTCCAAGTAGCAAAAGGTGGCAAAGAATGTTTAAATTAACAGCACTGCACTGTGAGATATAACAATAAAAGGAGGAACATTTGAAATAAAACTAGCCTTGGAGTTAAGGATTCATAAAAATAGCATCAGCAAAGCACTCCAATCCCTAATTACACTTCTTCAGCATGTTCACATCCCTTTCTCATTGTCTTACTTTGGAAAACAATCCTGGGCACAAAATATTAAAGTATTCCATTGTTAGGCAAGCATTGCATAAACATCCAACATAACAAGAATATGATTGTCTTAACATCTGTTTCTGGTTCACTGAAATCCCAAGTTTCTGAAGTCCTTTGTAAAACACCAGCAGATGCAGATTTTGAATTTCCATGTCATGGAAGTGTGTTATTGTTTCATAATCATATTTTAAAGTGTATATTAGAGCATTAAGAGAATATAATGGTTGGGATTTGTAATCTTACTTGTCCATAGAAAAATTATTTCAGTTTCCATCCATTCAAGTATATTCTAGTAAAACAGATATTCTTAACAATCAATTAATAAGCATGACTGAAACTACCAAGGGCTTTGGCATACGTTCAAAAGACCAAACCTAAGAATTGATAGAGTAGGGAGAAGAGAGAAAACAAAGACAGTTTATTCAATGTAATTATTGCAGAAGTTTTTTTCAAATCGAGAGAGAAAGAGAGAGAGAGAGAGAGAGAGAGAGAAAGAAATGACATTTAAGAGACATTTAGAACTACAAATAGTCATGGGTCCAAAAGAATTTCTCCATATCTATCACCAAGATGTCAGAAATACAAAACAAAGAAATGATAGTAAGAGCTTTAAAGCATAAAGGCAAAGTAAGGTCAGATCCCTTGTCGACAACCCTAAAAGTCAGGAAATTGGGGAGTGCTATGCTTCTGCTTCAAGCCCCCCGAAAGTAAGTAACTGTTGAGCAAGATTGCTATACCCAGCTGAGTCATCTCTTAAAATAGATTGGGAAATATTATGACAACAAGGTAAGCATAAATTAAAGTAACATAAGTCATCGTTGCAGACAACATATAAAGAAATATTACATGCATGGAGGAACAAAGACAGTCCCAAGCATGAGTGCATAAGAGAGAAGAAACTTTGCAGGAGAAACAGCTGAGCAGAGGAGTGGTAGGAAGACAACTTAGCATGCCCATCATGACAAACGGCAAATCCTTAGCAGGTGAGGAATAAAAGACTATCCAAAATGCTACCATCCATAACAAGAACCAACAATAGATAGATAGATAGATAGATAGATAGATAGATAGATAGATAGATAGATAGATAGATGATAGATAGATCACCTCAGTGTTCTAGAAAAAGGAAGGTTATGGCAAAAGCAAGTGCAGTGCATGGTAAGCAATAATAAACACTGGGATAAACTTTAATACAATATAGGCAAAAATGACAAATTATAGAATCAACCAAGCAAACACCTGATTCTGTAAAAATAAATAAGACTGAGAAATTCCTGGCAAATACATAATAAAAAGTTCATACATCATGACTGATTGGTGACATCCCAGAAATCCAAGGTTAGTTCAATATATGCAAATAACTAAATGTAACATGTTGTATCAATAGACTTAAAAACATACATCACATGGCCATCTCAATAGACACAGAAATAGTACTTAAAAATTTTAAATGTCTTTTCTAATAAAAGTCCTAAAGAAACTAGAAATAAAAGGTATACATCTCAGCCTACTTAGGCTGTATATAACAAAATGCCTTAATTGGGTTTTTTTCCAATTTTTATTAGATATTTTCTTCATTTACATTTCACATGTTATCATGAAAGTCCCCTAAACCCTCCCCCATCCCCTGCCCTGCTCCCCTACCCACCCACTCCCACATATTGGCCCTGGCATTCCCCTGTACTGGGCATATAAAGTTTGCATGACCAAGGGTCCTCTCTTCCCAATGATGGCCAAGTAGGCCATCTTCTTCTATTTATGCAGCTAGAGGCATGAGCTCTGGGGGTACTAGTTAGTTCATGTTGTTCTTCCACCTATAGGGTTGAAGACCCCTTCAGCTACTTGGGTACTTTCTCTAGCTCCTTCCTTGGGAACCCTGTGTTCCATCTAATATCTGACTGTGAGCATCCACTTCTGTGTTTGCTAGGCACTGGTATAGCCTCCCATGAGACAGCTATATCAGGGCCCTTTCAGCACTATCTTGCTGGAATATGCAGTAGTGTCTCTGTTTGGTGGCTGATTATGGGATGGATCCCCGGCTGCAGCAGTCACTGGTTGGTCCATCCTTTTGATTCAGCTCCACACTTGATCTCTGTAACTCCTTCAATGTGTGCTTTGTTCTTAATTCTAGGAAGGGGTGAAGTATCCACATTTTGATCTTCATTCTTCTTGAGTTTCATGTGTTTAGTAAATTGTATCTTGGGTAGTCTAGGTTTCTGGGCTAATATCCACTTATCAGTGAGTACATGTTATGTGAGTTCTTTGGGGTTTTATTGCTGTAAAGAGACATCATGACCATGGCATCTCTTATAAATGACAACATTAAATTTGGGCTGGCTTACAGTTTTAGAGGCTCAGTCCATTATCATCATGGCAGGAATCATGGCAGCACACAGGCTGGCATGGTGCTGGAGCAAGAATTGAGAGTTCTACCTCTTAATCCACAGGCAGCAGAAGAAGACTGTGTTCCCCACTGGGCATAGCCTGAGCATAAAAGACCTCAAAGTCCACCTCCACAGTGACACACTTCCTTCAACTAGGCCACACCTACTCCACTCCCTGTGAGCCAAGCATTCAAACACATGCATCTATGGGGGCCACACCTATTCAAAGCACCACACAAACCTATAGTCAATATTTTACCAAATGGGGAATAGACAAGAAGACTACCTCTAAGCCTAAGTCAAGGAACTGGACCCACTCTTTCCACTAACTCAGTATAGCACTCAAAAATCTTAGCTACATTGATAGGACAAGAAAAGGATGTAAATGAATACAAATGGAGGAGAAAGGCATCAGTTTAATCCCTGTTTGCACAAAATGTGATTCTATACTTAAAAATCACTAAAGATTCCACTATAAAACTCTTAAATTCCATATATACAAAAGAAGTCAAAAGATACAAAATCAGTACCCTTTTTATATACTACACTTGTCAAGAAAGAAATTAGAAAAAGTACCCATTCATAATAGTATCACAAATAAGATGACACTTAGGAGTAAAGATAATCAAAAAGATAAAAGGCATCTATGATGAATATTTTAACACACAAAAAAAAAAATAGGAATTAAAGAAGACAGTAGACCAAAGCCCTCCTAACTCACACATTAGCAGGATTGATGTTGTGAGCCTAACTATATTATCTAAGTTAATCTACAGATTCAACAAAATCTCCATCAAAATTCTTGGGGTGTTCTTCCCAAAACTAGAAAAAGAAAGCATAGAGTTCATCAATCATAAAATTCAAAAGCACAAAAAAGCCCAGAGAGCTACAACAATCTTAGGCAGAAAGAACATGGCTGCTCACCTTCGATCACACTCAATCTCAAGTTATACTACAGATCCATAGTGACAAAGGTAACAGTACTGGCAAGCAAATTAAAATTTAGAGAATGCTCCCATAGGCCCATGGGTGAACCTAGTTAGTGGAACCATTTGGGAAGGGTTGGGAGGTGTGGCCTTGTTACAGAAAGTGTAACTTTCTTGAAGGAAGTGTGTCACTAGGGCATAATGGGGGTTTTGAGGTTTCAAAAGTACAAGCCAGTCCCAGGTTCAGGCCCAGTCTATCTACCTATCACCTATCTATCTGTCTATATATTTGTCTACCTATCATCTTTCTATCTATATTTCTGTCTATCTATGCCTGTTGCCTGTAAATTAGGATGTAAAGCTCTCAGCTGCTGCTCCAGCACCATGCCTGTCTGCTTCCTGCCGTGATGATCATGCACTAACCCTCTTGAACTGTAAGGAAGCAGCAAGTCAAATGATTTCTTCTATAATAGTTGCCTTGGCCATGGTGTCTCTTTATAACAATCAAACAAGAAGACACCCATATATGTATGAACATCTAATTTTTGACAAAATATCAAAAATGTATATTAGAATAGAACCTATTCTACAAATTATACTGGCAAAACTGATTATCTATCTGCAGGAGAGTGAAATTAGAGTTAGAACTATGTCTCTCATTTAACACAAAAATCTTTCCAAACTGGGTCCATGAGATTAGTATAAAATCTTAAGTGCCAAAAACTGATAGTGGAAACATACAAAAATTCTTCAAGTTATAGGCAAAGGCAAAAACTTTCTGAAAAAGGATTCTGATATAATTAACCCCAAGAATGGACAAATGGGATTGCATAGAACTAAAACATTCTGCTAACCTAAGAAAATTACCACCAGAGAGAACTGAGAGACTATACAGGGGGGAAATCTTATCCAGATATACATCAGGCAGGGATTCAATATCTAGAATAATATATAAAGAACTACAAAAATTAAATGCCCCCAAATGAAAGGATTTTTAGCAATCCTAAATCTGATAGGGGACTAATATCCAAAAAATACAAAGAGCTCAAGAAGCTGGACTCCAGAAATCCAAATAACCCCATTAAAAATGGGGTACAAAGCTAAACAAAGAATTATCAAGTGAGGAATACTGAATGGCTGAGAAACACCTGAAAAAATGTTCAACTTCCTTAATCATCAGGGAAATGCAAATCAAAACAACCTTGAGATTCCACCTCTCTCCAATCAGAATGGCTAAGATCAGAAATTCAGGTGACAGCAGATGCTGGTGAGGATGTGGAGAAAGAGGAACACTCCTCCATTGTTGGTGGGATTGCAAGCTGGTACAACCACTCTGGAAATCAGTCTGGAGGTTACTCAAAAAACTGGACATAGTACTACCAGAAGATCCAGCAATACCTCTCCTGGGCATATACCCAGAAGATATTTCAACTGGTAATAAGAAAACATCCTCCACTATGTTCATAGCAGCCTTATTTATAATAGCCAGAAGCTGGAAAGAACCCAGATGTCCCTCAACAGAGGAATGGATAAAAAAAAAAAAAAGTGGTACATTTATACAATGGAGTACTACTCAGCTATTAAAAACAATGAATTTATGAAATTCTTGGGCAAATGGATGTATCTGGAGGATAACATCCTTAGTGAGGTAACCCAATCACAAAAGAAGTCACTTGATATGCACTCACTGATAAGTGGATATTAGCCCAGAAACTTAGAATACCCAAGATACAATTTGCAAAACACAAGAAAATCAAGAAGAACAAAGACCAAAGTATGAATACTTCATTAGAAGAGAGAACAAAACACCCATGAAAGGAGTTACAGAGACAAAGTTTGGAGCTAAGACAAAAGGATGGACCATCCAGAGACTACCCCACCCAGGATCCATCCCATAATCAGTCACCAAGCCCAGACACTATTGCATATGCCAACAAGATTTTGCTGAAAGGACCCTGATATAGTTGTCTCTTTTGAGGCTATGCTAGTGCCTGGCAAACACAGAAGTGGATGCTTACAGTCATCTATTGGATGGAACACAGGGCCCCCAATGGAGGAGCCAGGGAAAGTACCCAAGGAGCTGAAGGGGTCTACAACCCTATAGGTGGAACAACAATATGAACTAACCAGTACCCCCACAGCTTGTGTCTCTAGCTGCATATGTAGCAGAAGATGGCCTAGTTGGCCATCATTGGGAAGAGAGGCCCCTTGGTCTTGCAAACATTTTATGCCCCAGTACAGGGGAATTCCAGGGCCAAGAAGTGGGAGTGGGCAGGTAGGGAAGCAGGGCGGAGAGGGGGGGGAATACAGGGAACTTTCAGAATAGCATTTGAAATATTAATAAAGAAAAGATCTAATAAAAAATTCTTATAAATGCCCCCAAATTTTCCCTCAATAAATGGGCTAATAAACTGAACTGACCGTTCTCAAAGGAAGACACCTAAATGGCCAATACTTAAATTTTAAAGTGTTAAATTTTAACATTTAGTGGAATGCAAATCAAAATTGTTTGGAGACCCCATTTTACTCCAGTAAGAATGATTATCATCAAGAAAACAAATGACAACACATGCTCACATTCTGGCAAAGATGGAGAGAGAGGGAACCCCTTCCTCACTGTTGGTGATAGCGTACAGTGGTATTGGCACTATGGAAAACAGTGTAAAAGATTCTCAAAAAAATTTAAAATGGAACCATCTTATGACTTAGTCATACCACTCCTGGGCATATACCTAAAACATTCTATATTCCACCATAGAAATACCTGTACATCCATGTTCATTGCAGCTCATTTGACCTTCACATATATGTAAGCTTCCAATACACTATAATAAATAATTCCATGTTAACCTGGGTGGGTTCTGTGGAATCCAGTCAGGCCCTGAGCAGTAGATAAAAAAGATGGAGAAGTATCTCTCACAGAGGGAAAAAGGCTGCTCCAAATAAAAAGAAAATGTGTACAGTGCCCAAAAGTCTCCCAAGTTTGTGGTTGATTTGACTGAAAGAGAGCCATTTTTAATGAAATGAAAGAAGAATTTTTCCCAGCAAGCCCCTTCAGCATCTCCTCTCTGCATGCTTGCTTGCTAAAACACTTTTTCTTTTGGTTGTTTCCTTGTTCACTGCTCTTTATTTATTTGTCCTTCCACAGCATTCTAAAAGTAGAATTCAGAAATTGTCTTTTGGTCATGTGCATCATTGTCTGAGCATGGGTCTTTGACCTTAGTCAGTGCATTGATGCCCCTTATCACAGGAAGTGTAGATGTGGGTCTGAAGAAAGCCCTAGCCTCTCATGAGAAACAATGAGTTTCCTTTTAGGAAAAGAGGAGTGAGTGAAGGGAAGATCTCATTTTGGTTCTTATTACTGTATTATGTAGCCTCAAAATATCTCTGTATACATAAGGTTTGGCCTGACAACATTGTTTCATGGAGTCATGAAGGACTAACAAAACCCCATCCTTCCTTCAGGACTATGGGCAGCTAACAGGTGTTGGAAAAAAGAGAGGCATTTTTTTTCCAATGGTATAGCCACTGGTAAGGTGGCCACGCTTCTGTAAACAACACCTCACCCATGTCTCTGTAAGCAATCCTAGTAAAGCTCATTCAAAAGAAAAATAAGACATGAAAATAGAAGGAAGACTAGGAAGAAGAAAGTGATTGGAGAGAATGAGATGGAAACAGGAGAGAGTAACGGGGAAATGACATGATCAAAATACATTGTACACATGCATGAAATGTTATAATGAAGCCCATTATTATTTATGATTATTATATGAGCATATAAACCTTTACTCAAAGGGGAGTGTCTAGTGAATTCTGCCAACAGGAGTCATCTGACAAGCTTGTTCTGGCCTGGTGGTTCTCCAATTTGTATTTATACCCTACACATGCCTCTTCCATCAAAATATGCCATGCACAACTAAAAGATATTGAATCAAATATTAATGCCCAAGATGCCCATGCATTTTTGTAATGCCTTTAGCCTCCCACACAGAGGATTTTAATGCACTCTTATAAGTTTAGTTCAGCCCAGGGCAATCAGCAGATATCAATTTCTCTTTGGACTACAAAGACTTGTTAACTGGAGAAATGCTGCTCATGCTGTATGGAGGGAAAGAGTCACTCCAATCAAACCTGAGCTTGTCATTATGTCTGTAAACCCTGGTACAAAAGCACCAAGAAACGTTGCCATGCATCTGCTGGGCAGACTTTTGAAGGCAACTTCTATCCCGCATCCCTACCCTTCCTACTCTACTTAACAGATCCTTGCTCATCTAACGCTGTTTTCATTTCACCTCCAGGAAGCCTGCATCATTCCAATAGGAAACTCTCCTAGCTCTCTATTTCTACTTTACTTAATAAGAAAGACATCACTTTGTCTATAAGTATTTCTGTTGTTCATAACCCACCAGAGGATCAGCTTGAGGATGATATTTCATCTATGAAACTCAAAATAATTCAAGTCATGAAGTCTTGGTAGTTTAGATCAATGGGTGACTAAGCAGAGTCAGGATTGAGGGATATGCATAATTAAGGGATGGGAGAGATCGGATTGATTTGTGGGCTCTAGCTTTGAACCAACACATCTTGGAACATAGTTTTATGGTGGAGGGGGAAAATCCATCTTGTTCTTTGATGTATGTCTTGCTTTTGTGAGTTCCCTGGCCTGGAACTCACCAAGTAGGTCAAGCTGGCTTGACAGCCAAGCCCCGAAGTTCTGCTGGTCTCTCCATCCTCATCATGAACCTATGGTAACCACACCCATCTTTGCAAACCGTTGAGAAACAGGAATAATCAAGATACGAATAAAGCCATTGGAAGAACTCTGAGGATGAAGAAAAACTCTATGTCCAGCTTATGGCCACAGCTGCTTCCTCTTCCTGTTTGTAGGACCTGTTACAGTCACTGCCTATGAACAGCATGGTCCCTCATGAAACACCATGACCTCTCACCTTGGGTGTGCTGGAGACTTCAGACATCCTGGCCTCTATAGCCAGAGAGCCATACTGTCAGGATCCAGCTCATCAGTCCTCACATTTCCACCTGTCAGCTGTTCTCAGGGTCAAACATCTTCAGCGCTGAGTGCATTGAAGGTGGGCATGTAGCAGATGCCTCCTCGGGACACAGGAAGTCCTCAGAAGGAATGTTGTTCGTTCTTACTGAAGGGCTTCCCAGAAGAATAACCAGGGAGTGAAACAGACCAGTTACCCGAGAGCAGGTTCTTCTGCACGGTAGCTTTGTGACCTTAGGCAAAGCATTTGACAGGGCAGAGCCTCAGAGGGATCCACAGGATCATGCTGACTGATTGGGACTGTTCAGGCAGGGCCTGGAGAAGCAAATACCCAGAGCTGGCCTTGCTGCTGCTGCTGCTTCTCCTCCTTTTCTTCTTCTTCTCCTTCTCCTTCTCCTTCTTCTTCCCCCTCCCCTTCCTCTTCTTCCTCTTCCTCCTCCTTTTCCTCCTCCTCCTCCTCCTTCTTCTCTCTCTCTCTATCTCTCTCTCTCTCTCTTTCTCAAGATTGATTTTATTTTAAATTATGTGCATGTTGGGGGAAGGGTGTGAACTGTAGTGCCATTGAAAGTCAGAGATGTCACATCTCACTACAACTGAAATTATAGGCCATATGATGTGGGTGCTAGGAACCACACTCTGGTCCTCTGCAAGAGCAGTATGCACTCAATCACTGAGCTGTCTCTCCATTCCTGGTCTGTCTCTCTCTTTTTATAAAATTCTATATAGAATCCTGAGGTTTTCTGAGCCCCAGCACAAGATTGTGTTTGGACGTAGGTCTAAATACTCACTGGGGTAAATTACCAGCAACATGTGCTTTATTTAAAGACTCAGAATAAATTTCAATAATATCTATAGAAATTGTTATATCTGTGTCTGGCACATGAAATAGTCAATAAGTATTAATTTCTTACACCTACTTTCTTGATTGCAAAGAAACTAGATAATAATAATATTTGCTCTCAAGAGATTTTGGAGACAATATTATAAGAATGCCTAAATCAATAATACACAATAAGAATCATAATAATATCAGTAATGGGACTGGGGAGGTGCCCATCTCTTAAAGTGCTTGCCCAAGGAGTAGTGCCACCTACTGGGGTTTGGGCCAAGCAGTACAATCCCCCACAGACCCACCTGAAAAGACAAATGCTCTCAAGTGATTCTAGGCTGTCAAGTTGACAATTGAGGTTAACCTTGACAGGCCTCCACACACATGACACACATGCACATGCACATGTGCACACACACACACACACACACACACACACACACACACTACTAGCAACTACCACAATCATCATGGAATTAGTCAAATGACTTTAAGTTACAGTGATGGTTGATGGCAGTTCTGTCTGTGGCTCTGTAGTTTTATTGTGTCTGTCCTCACATGTTGTAGCACTTGAGGGAGGTGGGTTTATCTTAACATCTCTGAAATGTCATCACACTTCTACCCGGAGTCTGCTCCATCCCAGCCAGTGGGATAGGCAGGGAAATCAGACAAGGAACTTTTAACAGAAGCCTAGCATCCTTGCTTTGTTCCCTCGAGTCCATCAAGGCTGACAACACCCAGCCTGGACCCAAAGCACATAACCCTCAACTGCCACATCTCCATAGGGCATTGTGACCCCAGGGGTTGGGGGTGCTGGTGAGAGCAGTGGTCCAGGGGTCACATGGATTCTAAATTTGATTCGTCTAATCTTTGCCTCATTGCATGTACATGTATAGGAACAGATAAACTTTCATCCACCTTGTTCATTGACAAAATTATGCCATTTGCCTTTGATATTTCATTTAAAGTTAGCAAAATCAATGCATTTCTGTGGCCCACTATTATTGTTCTCTATGGCTTTAACCACAAAACAAGAGTAAAACGTTATCTTAAAAATAAAATCTCCAGGCAGGTAAAGTAGTGTACACCTTTAATCCCCAAATTTAGAAAGCAGACAGGTCAGTCTGTGTGAGTCCAAGGTCTACATAATGAAACCCTATTTCAAATAAAATAAAATAAAATAAAATAAAATAAAATAAAATAAAATAAAATACCCTTGTCTTAACAATGCCCATCTCAGCCATGAATTCTACCTTCAGTAGACACTGACTACACTAACGTCACTGAGTCTCTCTACCTCCTTTCTCAGACAGAGCTGTCTCCCGGACTCCTGGAGCCAACATGAAAATGAAGCATTATTTTATCTAAGATTTGTAATGCCTAGTAATATTGATCCAGCCCACTGCCTGTCCAGAAGGGTGCTCTACTTGCAGCTTTGTGCTTGGAGACAATCTAATAAAAGCTTACTGAATAATAAACAGTGGGAGCCCACCAATTCTAAAACATGTAGATTGACAGGAATAATCCCTTCCTTTGAAAAAACAGTCCAGCAGGCACTTCCCATAAACCTGTTACTGCCTACTCTCCCCAACACCAATAGAAGATGGTAGATTATTAAAACTCCCAGTTCTAAGAGGAATTGCGTTCCTAAATTTGACCTCCACACTAAATATAAAATATGGACCATGTGCAATGAAGGGATTGCACCCTAAACAGCCTTGTCTCTCCAAGGCAGAGATTACAAGGTGGATGCACATTGACTCCAAAGGGATGGGATGGGATGACCTTTTACCTTGAAAATGGTCACTCCAAGCTATAATTTCAGAGAGAGGGAGGGGTCAGGTGTTGGGCTGTAAAGGATGTGGGGAGCCTCTGCTCAGCTAGACTGTCACCAGGGTAAGATGGGAGAAGGCAAGAAAGCTGTGGCTCATAATGGTGAGGATTCAGCAGAGAGGGAAGGAGACACTGGGAACAGACTGGATGGGGAAGAAAGCTCAAAGCCTTTCAAAATAAACAGGCAACTGTAGATATGAGACAAACCATTTTTAAAGAAGGTATTTTATATTTATGTGTGAAATGTGTGGGGTTTTCTTATTTTGTATTAGTTTCTCTGAGGATTTCAAAAAAAAAACGTATTTTGATAATGCCCTTCTGCTATTCATCCCTGACCCTAAAACTCCCCCTACCCCATCCACCCAGCTTTGTGCCTTTCTTTAAGAAAATATAAATCATCAAGTCTGATGTGTACTGCCCATACACTCTTGGATGCAGGGGGAGCCTTCCACTGGAGCATTGTAAACCCATCAGAAGCCTCGTAGAGAAAAGTGACACCTCTCCCATCAACTGCTATGTCTTTAGCCATTTGATTCACATGTCTGTGCTGCCAGTGTGGTCTACCTGCAGACAAAGTGCAATTTCTTAATGGCGAACCCTTTTTCCAGGAAAAAAAAAAAAAAAGCTTTATAAAATAACTTCTGTAGCTGAGCAAAAATCCCTGTGCTCTGTGGCTCAAGTTTCCATTCTAACAACAATAAGTAAGGCCAAATTAAATAAACAAATGAAAAAAAAAAAACTCTGACAGCCATGTAATATTCTGAATGCTCTGTAAGCAGCAACAAAGGAACATGGGAATACTAGAGAGCAAAAACTTGAGCGGTGAGCAGACCATCTCCTCAGAGGGAGGCTGAGACTATGCAGGAGGGGACATTTGTGAGCAATGGGAAGATCCAGGTGGCACAGATGCCCTCAGCCTCCTGACTCTGGTCATGGGGTATTTGGGTAAAAGGACAATATGAGCTGTCTGGTTTCAATTTCTGCTTCGACTGGTGTTTGGGAAAGGCAAGCCTGACCTCATGGATCATGAATAAAAAATGAATTGTGATGTCTCTCTTTTATCTCAAGAAGAAGTTGCCCTCATTTGGTTTTCTCCAGCCACCTTTCCTAGGCCACTGTCTTTTTTTTTCTTTAACCAAATTATTGTTAATGAATGGAATACATGGAAATTAAACCCAAATGAGGAGAAGGAACAATTAACAGGCATTGAAGTTAGGAATGCCTTCATTAACTTGGTATGAGAAAGAAAAATGACAGAGTAATATTGCCACCAGCAATTCCTAAGTCATGTGATTTTTTTGAAACAGATCAATGTTGGTTGCCAAGCAACACACACATCGAGAGAGAGAGAGAGAGAGAGAGAGAGAGAGTGAGAGAGAGAGAGAGAGAGAGGCATTGCTACATTTTGATAAATATTTTTAGAAATCCCATGGATTTGACACTGATATCGTCATTGTAATTATTTCTAAGATCTATGTTACCTTAAAGGAAGATCAGCCTCATTAATTGAGAAGAGTTTTGGGGAATACATCTGGTAAAAGAACAGCAAACAGGAGTGAGGGCTGGAAATCACAGCTGCCATCTTGGAACACTTTGTTAATGACATGTGTGTGCTTATTAATGAGTTTATTGCCTTTGTGTCATGCTTATGTCACCATCAAATATTAATGTTTTTTATATTATAATAATATCTATTGATAGAGCTGAAATCTGTTTCCCCGTAGGTGTCACCATGAATAATACTTCTGAAATACTAAAATCAATAATGAGAATATTAGAGGGGCATTATAGTATGTCGATGAAATGAATTCTACTTTAAATGTCGCGTGTAGCAGAAACCACATAAACACACCAAGTTACCATTTTAAATACATAAACACATGCATCATGGATATGAGTCTTATCATACACAAGAATACATTGTCAGAAATAAGAGATAAAAGCCACTCAGTAAATATATAGGGGCTCTGTAGATCCTGATTCAAAGTCAGGAAGGCTCTGGTTGTTGGAATTAATAAGCCTCTGTTTCTTTCAACATGACAGAAGATCATGTCCACAAGTGGGAGTATAAATGGCTCATATAAATCCTACATTCATTTACCCGTGCATAGGATGGCTGTCGTTCCTGCCTCTACTCACTCCTCCCTTAATGCCAAGCTTCTGCTCAGCCCCTCCTCTCCCACTCCACACTTCTTGAACAGGATTGGACAATGTCAGTATGAACAAGAGCCCTGCCTGAAGAATACCAAGGCAGAAATGTCTGCCCTGCTTCTGGGGCTCTGGGCAGAGGCGCTGCCGGTCAGGGCAGCTGGGAGGCTGGCTGAAATGTGTAAGAATCAATACAGAGCTTCAGCCCACTGCTTCATGGAATTGCTGATAAAGAGAGAGGCATGGCAGGCTTCCTTAACCAAGGGAGGAAATACACTCGGATTCCACGGGAGCACAGCCCCATCTAGATTCTGGTTAAGTGTTAGAACACCTCTGACCAGTCTTTTAATTGCTCTCCTAGGCCAGGCTAGCTGTGGACACCAGGTAGAAAACAGGCTCCCTTGTCACCCCTTGTTTCATACAGCCTTAGTCTACCCACAAATGTCCTCAGTCCAGTGAACCCTGCTAAAACTTTTTCTTTCATTGTTCACACTTGGACTAATGTAAGGGCAGATGCCCCAGAGCCTAGACAGCTCATCTGACAAAGGAGAGAGCATCACAGGGTAATGACCCAGGGTGTGCCTCCTGAATTATAGCTAACAGCTCTGGAAGTCCAGCCATCTTAACCACATGACTCCACAGTGACCCACTCAATCCCTTTGTTAGCAGAATTCAATCCCATTCAACTGTCCTAAGGAACCCCCACCATATTTGTTATTTAGTCAAAACCTCCCAGCTAGCCTGGCCACATAATGCCTTAACCAGTCAGAGCCTGAATGGAGGAAGGACTTACAAACACACACAGAGAGAGAGACAGAGACAGAGACAGAGACAGAGACAGAGAGAGACAGAGACAGAGAGAGAGACAGAGAGAGACAGAGAGAGAGAGACAGAGAGAGACAGAGAGACAGAGAGAGACAGAGGGGGATTCTAAATGATAAGACCCAAGGATTTGCATTATTTTTTCCAATTTTTTTATTAGATATTTTCTTAATTTACATTTCAAATGCTATCCCGAAAGTTCCCTTCCCCCTCCCACAGCCCTGTTCCCCTGCCCACCCACTCCCACTTCTTGGCCCTGGCGTTCCCCTGTATTGGGGCATATAAAGATTGCAGTACCAAGGGGCTTCTCCTCCCAATGATGGCCGACTAGGCCATCTTCTGCTACATATGGAGCTAGAGACACGAGTTCTGGGGGTTCTGGTTAGTTCATATTGTTGTTCCTCTTCTAGGGTTGCAGACCCCTTCAGCTCCTGAGGTTCTATCTCTAGCTTCTCCAATGTGGGCCCCGTGCTCCATCTTATGGATGACTGTGAGCATCCACTTCTGTGGGAGACAGCTATATCAGGGTCCCTTCAGTAAATACTTGTTGTCCTATGCAATAGTGTCTGAGTTTAGTGACTGATTATGGGATGGATCCCCGGTTGGTTAGTCTCTGTATGGTCCATCCTTCCATCTTAGCTCTAAACTTTGTCTCTGTAACTCCTTTCATGGGTATTTTGTTTCCTATTCAAAGGAGGAATGAAGTATCCACACGCTGATCTTCCTTCTTGATTTTCTTGTGTTTTGCAGATTGTATCTTAGGTATTCTAAGTTTCTGGGTTAATATCCATTTATCAGTGAGCGCATATCCAATGACTTCTTTTGTGATTGGGTTACCTCACTAAGGATTATGTCCTCCAGATTCATCTATTTGCCCAAGAATTTCATAAATTCATTTTTTAATAGCAAAATAGTACTCCATTGTGTAAATGTACCACATTTTCTGTATCCATTCCTCTGTTGAGGGACATCTGGGTTCTTTCCAGCTTCTGGCTATTATAAATAAGGCTGCTATGAACATAGTGGAGCATGTGTCCTTTTTACCAGTTGGAACATCTTCTGGGTATATGCCCAGGAGAGCTATTGCTGGATCCTCTGGTAGTACTATGTCCAATTTTCTGAGATAACGCCAGACTGAATTCCAGAGTGGTTGTACAAGCTTGCAATCCCACCAGCAATGGAGGAGTGTTCCTCTTTCTCCACATCCTCACCAGCATCTGCTGTCACCTAAATTTTTGATCTTAGCCATTCTGACTGGTGTGAGGTGGAATCTCAGTATTGTTTTGATTTAAGGATTTGTATTATTTAGATGATTCCCAACTATACTTTCGGGGGTATTGTATGATTTTGCCACCCCTGGTTTCTACTTCAACTTTGCCCTAGATTGAGTGTCTCCAGAGCCACAAAACCATAAGGCCATAAAGCAAAACAGAAACAGCATACCTCTTTCTTGTTTAGGCATCATCTACCTTAATCCCCTTAAGACCTGAGTGAGTAAGGGGTATTCTGAGTGAGGTGAGATGGAGAAAAGTAGCAGATCGTAAACACTGTTTGATGTACAATAAAGACACACTTTTTTAAAAATAAGAAAATCCTATAAATTACTAGACATATAGTCTTGCATGCTTCAAAGAATCATAAGGATTTTTGTGGTTTTGTTTTTGTCTTAAGATCTGTATTACTAGCTCTCATCTTAAAACATACTTATTTCTAAACCTATACTTTAACCTTATACACAAGATCACTAAAAGAAAATATTCTGGGCCCCTGTGGTTCCATATTTTTCATGAAACTATGGAAAGTCAAGATCATAGTTTGCATTTTAAAATCTGAAATACAGCCAGCTATACCAGCTATGGGTGCAATCTTCATATCTCCACTCTCCCTCCTCTCCATCATATCAAGTGCAAGTCTCACCCCCAGCTCTGGCACCCCCAGCTCTAGAGCAGACCACCTCTCTGGAACCATCTCCAGAAGATCACCACTCAGATCTCCTCCTATAGCCTCCTTCTCTCCCCCAATTCCTTTTATCTCAGCTACCAACTTTCCAGGTACTCTCTGAGAAACCACCCACCATGATGGCTGGAAAAATCAGGTGAGTGATCTTTAGATCTTCTCTCTTGCTGCTCCTCTCCTCCAAATATAGTTCCAAGTTGAATCCCCAGCTCCTTAGCAGACTATCTGCTGAGGCCTCTCTTCCCTATCTGCCCAAACTCCAAGGGGACTCACCAGTTTCTGGTGACATAACCACTCTCCTCCCCTCCTATGAACCCCTTCTAGTCCATCTCCATCCCTAACTGTCAGATCCTAATACCAAGAAACACATTTTATCTGGAACCCCCAGTGACCATACCTGGCAAGATCTCAGTCCTATTCAGGACCATGCAGTCTACAGCCACCATATTTTCTTAAGAACCAGAGAGAGTAAAAGAAACCACAGAATAGAACACACCTACCCACTCCCAAAATGGCAAGACCAAATATCAGCACCTAGAGTTAATGTCATCCCAACCCAGATACCTAGATGTCATTGAAAAATCACAATCAATAACACCCATGAAAATATGTCTCCACTAGAGCCCAACAACCCTACTGCACTAGACCCTGAGAAATGCAATGTAGCTGAAGCATAACTCAAGGACTTCAAAATAGCCTGTATGAATACATTAGAGGTCTTTAAAAAGAAAATGAAGAAATCCTAAAAAAAAAAAAAAAAAAAAAAAAAAAAAAAAAAAAAGAAAAAAAAAAAAAAAAAAAAAAAAAAAAAAAAAAAAAAAAAAAAAAAAAAAAAAAAAAAAAAAAAAAAGAAAGAAAGAAAAAAACAGTGGAATAAAATGAAGAAAATAACTCAAGACTTACAAGCAAAAATGGAATCAGTAAAGAAACTCAAACTCAGAGAAACTGGAAAGGTACAATTAGGAACCCAAGCAGGAAACTTGGAGGCAAGTATCTCCGAACAAGATAGAAAAGATAGAAGGGATGAATGCTTCGGTCATGGAAAATGTTAAATATAATAAAAAAACAATAACTGAGGCAGAAGACATCCAGGAAATCTGGGACACTGTGAAAAGATCTAAGGAAGGAGAAAATACTGAGGACAAAGGCAGAAAAAAATATTTTCAACAGAATCACAGAAGAAAATTTCCCCAATTTAAAGCAGCATCCAGAGCACCAAAGAGACTGGACCAGAAAATAAAATCACCCTGGCACGTAACAAGCAAAACACTAAATCCATATAAAAAAGAAAGAATATTAAAAGCTGCAAGGGGAAAAGACCAAGTAATATATAAAGGCAGACCTCTTAGATAGCACCTGAGTTTTCAGTGGAGGCTCTAAACACCAGAAGGGACTGAACAGAGATTCTACAAACTCTAAGAGGCAAAGAATGTTAACCCAAACTACTACACTCAGCAAATCTTGTAATCACACAATACATGGAAAAGAAAAAGCATTCCATAATTTAAAAAACAAAGAACAGAAGTATCTGTCTACAAATCCAGCTGTACTAAAGGAACTAGGAGGAAATTTTCCATCTGAAGAGGTTAACCACACCCCCCCCCAAAAGGAATAAATAGTATCAGGCCAGAAAATCAAAAGAAGGGGAAGGGGAGGACACACCATAACAATAAAATAATGGGAATCAACAAAGACTGCTCATTGATAACTCCCAACATCAATAGTTTCAATTCACCAATTAAAAGATATAGATTGACAGAATGGATTCAAAACCCAGGACGCGTCCTCCCACAGTATCCAGGAAACATACCTTAATATTAAGAATGAATAGCACCTCAGGACAAAAAGATGGAAAAAAAAATGTTACACGCAAATGGATTCCCCAAAGGAAGCTGATGCAGCCATTTCAAAACCTGACAACTTAGACTTAAAACCAAACTAGTCAGAAGAGATTGGGGAGTGCACTGTATATACATCAAAAGAAAAATCCACCAAGAGGATATCCCAATTCTTAACAGTGATGCACCAAGTGCAAGAGCATCCAATTTCATAAAAGAAACAATACTGCAGCCTAAGACACATATCAACACTCACACAGTGATAGTGGGTAATTTCAGTACCCCTCTTTTGGCAATAGATAGGCCATCCAGACCGCCCCCCCACCCCCCAAAAAATACTAAACAGACAAACACAACAACTAACTGATGTCATAAACCAAATGGACCTAACAGGTATTTACAGAATATCGCATACAAATACAAAATAATATCCTTTCTTCTCAGCACATCATGGAACTTTATCCAAAGTTGAGCATGTGTGTGACCACAAAACAAGTCTCAGCAGATATAAAGGAAACTGAAATAACACCATGAATCCTATCTGAGCACCACAGATTAAAACCGGATATCAACAACAGAAACCTTAGAAACTCACCAAAACTAGCAAGTCACTACTGGCTGAAAATGAGTCAAGACAGAAATAAAGAAATTAAAGACTTTCTAAAATTTAATGTAAGTAAATACACAACATTCTCAAACTTCTGGGACACAGTGAATATGAGTCTAAGAGGCAAGTTCATAGCACTAAGTGCCTACATGTGGTGGCACACGCCTTTAATCCCAGCACTTGGGAGTCAGAGGCAGGCAGATTTCTGAGTTCGAGGCCAGCCTGGTCTACAAAGTGAGTTTCAGGACAGCCAGGGCTACACAGAGAAACCCTGTCTTGAAAAAAAAAAAAAAACACAAAAACAAAAAAAAAAATTGCAGAGATCTCATTTTAGTAACTTATCATAGTTAAGTTTATAACTTAGTACCTTAGAGCTTTAGAAAAAGAAAAAGAAAAAAAAACACCCAAAAAGAGTAGACAGCAAGAAATAATCACACTCGGGGCTGAAAACAATAAAATAGAAGCAAACACAAAGAATCAATAAAACAAAGAGTTGGTTCTTTGAGAAACTCAGTAAGATTGACAAACTCTTAGCTAAATTGACTAAAAGGCAGAGATAGAGGACCCAAAATTAGAGCGAGAAGGGGGAGCATAAAAACAGACACCAAAAAAATCTAGAGAAATATAAGAGCATGCTTTGAAAAAGGTGTACTTCATCAAATTGAAAAAGAAAACAAAAAGAAATGAATATTTTCTCAATATATACCACTTACTAAAGTTAATTCAAGATCACATAAGCAATTTATACAGAGCTATAAATCCTAGTAAAAAAAAAAAGAAATAGCAATTAAACATCTACCATCAACAACAACAACAACAACAACAACAAAAAAAAACAATCCCAGGGACAGAAAATTTTTAGTGCAAAATTCTACCAGACATTCAATGAAGAGTTAATGCAAATACTACTCAAAGTATTCCACAAGGTGAAACAGAAGGAGCGTTGTGCAATTCTTTTTATGAGGTTGCAGTTAACCTGATACCTAAACTACATAAATACCAAACACACACAAGAAAAGAGAATTATAGATCAGTTTCCCTTATGAACATAGATGCAAAAAAATCTCAATACAATAATTACAAACCAAATCCAAGAGCACATCAAAACGATTATGTACACGATCAAGTAGGCTTCATCCCAGAATTGCAGGAATGATTCAGCATACATAAATGTAATCCACCACATAAATAGACAGAAAGACATAAACCACATGGTCATCTAATTAGACACAGAAAATGCCTTTGACAAAATTTAACACATCTTCATGATAAAAGGCCTAGAGAGAATCGAGATACAAGGGATGTACATCAACATAATTAAGGTGATTGACAGCAATTATAGCTAAAATCAAATTAAATGGAAACTCAAAGTATTTCCACTAAAACCAGGAATGAGACAAGGTTGTCTACTCTCTCCATATATATTCAATGCAGTGCCTGAAGTTTTAGCTAGAGCAATAATACAACTAAAGGAGATCAAGGGGATACAAATAGGAAGGGAAGAAGTCAGAGTATTAATATTTGTAAATGATGTAATAGTATACATAAGTAACCATAAAATTTCCACCAGGAAACTCCTACAGCTGACAAACACTTTCAGCAAAGCTGCATGACATAAAATTAACACACAAAAATCAGTAACCTTCCAATATACAAATGAAAAATGGAGAAATGACACTTTTTACAATAGCCTCATAGAACATAAAATATCTTAGAATAACTCTAACCAAGCAAGTAAATGACTTACATAGTAAAAACTAAGACACTGATAAAAGAGATTGAAGAGGATATTAGAAGATGGAAAGATCTCACATGCTCACAGATCAGTAAGATAATTACAGAAAAAAAATGGTCATAATACCAAGGGCAATCTACAGATTCAGTGTGATCCCCATCAAATACCAACACAATTCTTCATAGAACTTGAAAGGCCACTTGTTTAGCTTCATATGGACACACACACACACACACACACACAAATGGAAAAAACAAACAAACAGGATACCTGTAAGAGTCCCAAATAATAAAAGAACTGCTAAAGGTATCACTATCTCTGATCTCAAATTATACTTCATACAGAATTAGAGTACTTAAAAAACCAACATGATATTGTCACAGAAAGAGACTTGTTGATCAATGGAATAGAATTAAAAACCCAAAGATAGGTCTACACACCTATGAATACCTGGATTTTTATGAAGAAGCCAAATACATTTACTGGAAGAAAGATAGCATTGTCCATGAATAGCATTGGTCAAACTAGACTGCTGAATATAAAAGAATGCAATTAGGTCCATAGTTATCATCCTGCATGAAACTCAAGCTCAAATAGAACAAAGCTTCAACAAAAAGGACAGATGAACTGAGTCTGATTAAAAAAAAAAAAAAGATACATGGGGAATAGTCTTGAACTCATTAGCACACACACAAAAATTCTGAACAGAATATCTTTAGCACAAGCACTAATATCAACAATTAATAAATGGGCCCTCATGACACTGAAAAGGTTATGTAAGGCAAATAACATTGTCATTCAAAGTGACAACCCACAGAATGGGAAATAGTTGCTACAAACTACACATCCAATAGAGGGCTAATATCTAAAAATATAAAGAACTCAATAAATATAACATTAGGAAAACCAATACTCATCAGTAGGTATAGTTGTGTGTGCCTTTAATCTCAGCACTTGTAAGGCAGAAGCAGATGGATATCTGGAAGTTCAAAGCCAGCTTCATCTACATAGTGAGTTCCATGACAGCCAGAGCTACATTGTGAGACTCTGTCTTGGGGGTGGGGAGAAAGGAAAGAAAAGAAAAATAATTTGATTTATATCAGGGGCACAGATCTAAACAGTATTTTCAAAAGAGGAAATTCAAATGACCAAGAAACAAAGAAATGTTCAACACCTTTAGTCATCAGGGAAGGGCAAATCAAAACCACTTTGAGATTTCATTTTACACCAATCAGAATAGCCAATATCAACAAAACAAATGACAGCTCCTGATGGTGAGGATTTGGAGTAAGGGGGACACTCATCTATTCCTGGTGAGAGGGAAAACTTGTGCTGCCACTATGGAAATCAGTGTGTTCATTCCTTAGGAAGCCAGGAATCAAGATCCATCACATGTGCCAAAGGATGCTTCATACTACTATAGAGACACCTGTTCAAACATGTCCAACGATTCCCTCTTCCTAATAGTCAGAGATTAGAAGCAATCTAGGTGCCTATCAACAAATAAATTAAGAAAATGTGGTACATTTACACAATGGGATATTTGAAGGTAAATAAACAAATGTGTGTGTGTGTGTGTGTGTGTGTGTGTGTGTGTGTGTGTGTGTGTAATGTATTTGCTTATATGTGGACATTAGCTGTTAAGTATTGATAAGCAGTCTACAATCCATGTAACCACAGAGGTTGAGAAATGGTTTTACCTAGGAAAGAGAAATGTAATGGATGGTTATGGATGGAGAGGGTGAGAGAACTGGAACGGGATAAAACATGAAGGAAGGGGGATGAGAGGAGCAAGAAAAGGAGTATGGTGAGAGACAACTAAGGCCATTTGAAGGGTTGTATGTGAACCTAATCCACAGAAGCTTCCTACATTACATATATAAAGGCAGTCAAATGAAGACACTGAATAACAGGGGAGGCAGGGCCCCAAATGGACATCTCTTGTCACCAAATTAAACTTACTGTACCAGGAATAAGTTACATATAATCAAATGTTTTGTCCCCAAATAACCCAGGGTATTCCCAAGGCTATTGTTTGCTCTCTACAAACTGACAGTAAGGCCCTACTGTTGAAGATGAGATGCACACATGTATACAAATTATTAAACATTGAGGAATCAAGCTGGTGCCTGCACACTACCAAATGATGACCCGCCTGCAAGAAACACTGGTGCACTAGTGGCACAAAACTTGTTGGAGTAACCAACCAACATCTGATTTGAATTGCTCACTCCATGAGATGGAACCCATAGCTAAGGCTGCGTGGCTGGCCAAGAACCTGAGACTAAATAGGCCAGGGATCTAGAGAAAACCAAATAACACTGTTCTGCTAAAGAAATAAAATGACTCCTAGTGGCATTCTGCTATCCTCATAGATTTCTGCCTTGTTCTGTCATCATCAGAGAAGCTTCTGTTTGCAGCAGATTGGAACAAGTACAGAGACCCACAGCATGACAATATGCAGAGAGTGGAGACCTTGGTACAGGCATGCCTAAAAGAGAGTTCTGTGGGAAAGGAGGTGGAAAGAGTATGAGAGTCAGAGGGTGCGTAGGACACCAGAAATTCAAGACGTTCTAGATGTAAAAGGGCTGGTGGATATTTAAACTCATAGAGATTGTTGTAGCATGCATAGGGCCAGTGCAGGTCTGCACTAGATGGGGTCCTAAAACTGAAAGAGGTGGGCACGTGCTCCCATTCCTAACCCAGAAGCTATCTCTAATCGATTATCGTTAGCAAATGAAAAATTAGTTTTATCCAAGGGAGTCTCTCTTGGGAAACAAATCACTCTTAAGTATAGGCCCATGCCTAGCAGTAGATAGCCAACACAAACAACGTCAACAGCACCTTTGGGCGTCTTTTGTCTCATAATGTTAAGTTGGGGCTTCTTTTTATAGCTTCCAGTTTTGTGTTTGTATAGGACTCCCATGTGTATATATGCAAATATGTGTCTTTAAGTCTATCTGCATTTCTTGTGCTTTTTCTTTGGCTTTTTTTTTTTTCTTGTTTGGTTGTTTTCTCCTATTCTAATTTGTCTTATTTTATTTTTTTCTTACTTTATTAGTATCCCTTAGATGCATTTTTTTCTAAAGAGAGACAGAAAGGATAAGGATCTGAATGAGCAATGGGATAGGGAGAAACTAGGAGAAGTAGGAAAAAGGGATACCATAATCAGAATTTATTATATGAAAAAAAAAACAAATAAAAAGGAAAACCTACAAAATTCACTTACCTTCTACTAGCTCCATATATAACAATTGAAAGCTTTCAGGAGAGACAATTGAGGTGTCACAGCTCTTTAAAGGAGCTTGAGATATTTCTCCCAAAAATATCTCAAGTTCAAGTCTTGCTATATAGTTGTCCCTTTGGTGTAACCCTTCCAAAAATTGTGTTTTCCACAAAGGTGTGGTAAAAAGCTAATCTATTTCTCTGGTGGCTTTTAGAAAGGAGACTACACTGAGACCAATGAGAGGTTCAGGGAATCATCCACAAAACCAGACAAGCAGCAGAGTCTACAACAATGTACATTCTGTGAAGAAAATTTCTAATGCATGTGCCATAATTAAATTTGGGGTTGCTGAAGTGCCACCAGGAATGGAGCAGACTGGTAGAAACTCAGAATTTGGAAGACCCAGCCATCAAAGGTCATCCAAGAGCAAAGTCACAATCATACTAGAATAGGGAGGACATGAGAAAGTATTTATCTTGTTTATGTATGTGTGCCTGGGTGTATTCTGCACACCAAATGTGTGTGCAGGAACCTATGGAGGTCAGAAGAAGACATTGGATTCTCTTCAACTGGAGCTACAGGCAATTGTGAGGTACCATGTGGGTGCTAGGAACTGAATCCAAGTGCTCTGCAAGAGCAATAAACACTTTTAACCTCCAAGCATCCCACCCTGAGAAGAATTATTCTTATACAGAAATTAATGTCCTAGAATGATATAACCACTGCTAAGAGTTATGATAGGAATTACACCCAATAAGGAATGAGGAAGAGAAATCAAAGAGTGGCCAGGCTAGAACTTTCTGGTCAACGTTGGTTCTGCGGACACAGAAGGAAGCATCTCCTCACAGCTCTCAAAGTCTTCTACAGCTGTCTGCCTAGAATCTACTCTATGGTCTTATTTGACCTTCACCTCTATCCCCCTCCTCTTCTGCCCATTTATTGGCTAGCCCTGTTAGGTATCTTAATGTCCTAGAAAAAATATCAGTTTTGGGTGGAAAGGTTAGAAATCCTCTCTTTAGGGTAACATTCTTAGTTAAAAAATAAAATAGATTTTGTTCTTAAAAGACATTCCAAATTTTAAAGTTGTCTATGAAATATTACAAATCATGACAATTACATACCCAGGAATTTTTGCTTTACAGTTTCCAAAGGAATTAGCATTTGTTTGGACAGAACACCAAGTCTATTGGACGGGGAAGTAAATTCTCCCTAGATAAATCCCATACTGATCTGACTTTCCCCGTGAAAATCTGTACAGTGACTTCCTAGTTTATTACGCCTACTTGAAAAGGGTAATTTAATAAGGCCTCAGTACAAATACTTAATTGTGCCCAGCGATCGACGGCACCTTTAAACAGTTGCGTATTTGCCAGAATTAGCTAATGGAAGTAGAAGCGCCACTTAATGTCTCAGCTTGCACTGGTAGAAAATAAATTGCATCTGACATTCCTTTGGCTTTTAAAGGACATACTTAGATAATATTTACAGTCAGATAGATCTATTATTGCATTTGTTTTCTTGGGTAAAAAAAAAAAGGGGGGGTATCAAATCGGTTCTCACAGATAATATTTCTTTGTATCTGCTCAATTTGGAAATCCTGTGAACACAGCACAGCTCATTTAGTGGGTACCTAAGCAAAGTCTAAACATCTGACTGGACAGTGGACATTTCAATAAAGCAAACAGCTAGTTGAGATAGCTCAAGGACTCAGACATAAGAGGGAGTGGTCTGTTTCCAAGGAGGTCATGGAGAAAGAGTTTGCACTATCAACACACCTGACACACTAAATATGTCCTTTAGTTGTTGTGAATATGATGGAGAGAAGCCAGGAGAGATATCTAACAATGGGAAACCAAAAACTTGTAATATACTAGTCTACATTATGCACCCCATTCATTCCTGAAAATGATACTGGATTACAGCACTGCTTGTATTTTCTCTTAGGATTCCATTTCTATGAAATTTTAGAACACACAAGCCTTGTCAGTACTGGCAGTGCTGGGAACAAACCCAGACTGAGACCCATTTTTTTGCTTACAGCTCCATTTCCTAAACTGAGAGAAAATACGTGGACATAACCTAAAAAAAACTGAAGAAAGAGGAGGTTGGGATATTGAATGGTGGCGTGAACTCTTTGTATTCCCAAGGAAATACTATAACTTTGTTAAATGTAGACTTTTATTTCCTTGACTTTGGGGAGAAATAATTTTATTAACTATCCATTATATTTCCATGAGATCCAAATGAGTTAATGCTTAAGTGATTTTAAAATGCTTCATGTGAAGAGGTAGCTACATGAAAGGGAGAATATCAGAGAAAGTACTTTGAGGAGCTTTGGGAGGTGAATCTGAGGTCTTTGTCCTGACTTCCCTTCAACAGCCCTGGCAGTCTTCCAGCTGAGTCTTCTTGCAGAAGGGCTACCAGCTAAGAACTGAGTGAGAAAGAACTGCTCTTTCTCCCTAACTCCTCACGGACTCATTTTTTTGTTTGTTTGTTTTGTTTTGTTTTGGTCTACCAGTGAAGAATTAATTCAAATCTCTATTTGTTTCAGACATATCTATAACTGTCCAGTCAGTTTTAGATGTCACCTTGGCACAACCTGGAGTCATCTGAGAAGGGAGTCTCAGTGGTGAGATTGCTCAGAAGAGAAGGGCTTGTGGGCCTGTCTGTGGTGGCTTGTCTTAATTGCTAATTGATGTGTGCGCTAATTGTCTTGCAGACTGCTGATGGTCACAAGGTCCTAGTCTGTATGAGAAAGCTAATTCTCATGAGTGGACAAGCATGCCAAGTGCTGTGGATGGCCCTGGTGCTGCCTGTATTTTGATGTTTTAATTTTACTTTCCCTGGAGAGGTTGTCTGGAACAAGGAATGAGTCACAGACTCAGGTGACTTCTTGTGAACCTTCCCCCAATGAATAAAGGGATCATTCACTGGGCAAGTAGGCAGAACTTCTGGATTGGATGGAGGAAGAAAGGAAGTAGGGGAGAGTTAGGGGTTTTATGGACAGGGATAGCAACAGGACAAAATGTAGCTACTAGTGTCTTCCGGATTAGATGACAAATCCACCAGGATTCACCACTGGAGGATTTAGACTTAATATGGCTTACAAGATTAGGTCCTAGTTGTTGCACCCAGAGATTGAGTTACCATTGTTTCTGAACTAAGTTTGTGTGGTGTTTTCCTTCATGTGGCAGTTCTACTGGGTTCCAGAGAAAAGGGTACAGCAGCAAAATGTGGGTTTGCCAGGTATGCACCACAAAGGCTGTAGGGATTTTGAAGTGCTAGTGACCTGCCAGTGGGAACTTAGTGAGCTGGGTGGAGAGATTTTGGAACTTTGAGTCAGAGAGTCTGAAAGAGATAAGAACAGGCTGGCCAGTCTACTGGGCAGAGAGTAGGTGGGTTTAGCATGGGAACTTGCTGTTCTCTTTTATTATTTCCCACAACACCAACAAATAGTATTCCTCCATGGTTTCTGCTTCAAGATTGTGTCTAAGTCCCAGCCCTGACTTTTTCCTCAGAGATAAACTAAAATCTGGACATATAAGCCAAATAAATCCTTTCCTTCCCTGAGTTGTTTCTGTCAGAATGTTTTTTACCTCAGCAACTGAAAGCAAAGTAGAGCAAAAATTGGTGCCCAGTATGTTTCTCTGGAAGTCTATCCATGGCTTACCGGAAGGAACAGAAGCCAGCAGAGTTCTTTCCACACACATCCCATTGTCTGCTCATCTCACTCTCCAACTACCAGACAAAGTCCATTCCCTTTAGGTCATCAAAAGAATCTATAAAAATAAATACCTAGCAAGGTATGGTGGTACAATCTGTGATCTCAGAATTCAGCCCTTGTATGAAGGAGACTCATGATATCAGAGCATTGTGTAGCATCACGTTGAATAGGACAATTTCATGTTTTTATGTCATCAATACAAAGCAAATTTAAGAGAAACAAAGCCAAGTACATCTTGCCTAATTCCAAAATCTACTACAAAGTTATGGTAATTGAAACAGAAAAAAATACTGGAGCAGAAACATATGCACCCATCCACGAAACAGAGATCACAGGAACGGAATTGTGTATTTATAACCAACTGGTTCACAAAGGTGGTTCACAAAGGTGCCAAGAATACATAATGGCAAACTAATTCCCCAATAGAAATCCCAGTGATGCTCTTTATAGAAATAGAAAAAGAACATAAAGTTTACACAGAAGCACCAAAGGACCCACGTAACTAAAGCACAGCCAAGAAAAAAGAAAACACTGTGGGAGGCTGGAGGTTTCCAGAAATTAGCCTACCAACTACAAATGGGATTGTAGGAAGTCAAAGGGCTTCTTCACACACACACACACACACACACACACACACACACACACACACAAAGACAATCAGCAAAGACGGCCTATGAAATGAGTAAATGTTTTTTTATTAGCTATTTACCTTACAGGATACATACCTCAAACCCAAACAATCCAATAAATGAGCCAATGAATTTAACAAATAGTTCCAAAACCAGAAAGTACAAATGGTCAATAAACACACAAAATAGCTTCCATCCTTCTCCATCAGGGAAAACAACATTGAGAATCTGTCTCACCCCAGTAAGAACATCTGTCATTCAGAAATCAGACAGCAATGCATGCTGTTGAGGACGTGGAGAAAAGGGAACCCTAAGCATATCTGGGGAGAGAGTAACCTAGTCCAACCCTATGGAAATCAGAATGGAGGTTTCCCAAAAAAAACTCCAAGAGAACTACTATTCAACTCATGATTCCATGCCTGGGTACATACTCAAAGGATGCTAAGTGAGCAACCATAGAGACACCTGTGCATCCAAATGTACTGTAGAACTTATCATAATAGCCAAGGCATGGAATCATCTTAAAAGTCCAACAGAAGAAAAATGGATACAAGAAAAGTGGAGCCATGTGTTGAAGCTGATAGCCAAACATGAAGATCAAACATCATGGGTAAGCTAAATACCTGATGAGGAGTTAATACCCAAGCATATAAATATGCATGCATTTATACATAATGGTTATCCATCCCTTCTCCCACCTCCACACCCTTCCTGGCTTTGGTAACCACTTTCTATCCTCTACTCTTGTAAAACCAGCATTTTAGATTCCATACCTAACAGAATGTGGGACATGCCTTCTGGACGTAGTATATATATATTTCACAATGTTGTCTAAGTCCATATACAGAACAGCAAGAAAAGTACCCAATTAAAACACAAGAGAAAGAGCTAAGTTGATATTTCTTGTAATAAAATATACAAATGGCTACTATGGAAAGTGATCAACATCAGTAATCAGAGAAACACAAACCAAGTACCAGGAAGTATTTTCTCACACCTGTTCATTGTCTGTTACCAAAAGAGGTGTAATTAATGTTCACCAAGATGTGCACACAAACAATCCTGAGCACAACAGGAGGGAACATAAATGAAAATAAACAGCACATAAATTCCTCAAAATTTGAAACTAGTATTACTCAACAGTAACAAATGTTCATATACAGATGAAGGGAACAAGAAGTGAGAGGATATCTGCATTTCAATGAGAAGGCTGTGGATGGGTGCCCACTGCCTCGACATCACTGTATCACAGAACAATGAGGCAAATTTACACCAAGGTATCGGCACAGTTCTGAACTCCCATTCTCACCATGCTTGAGTAAGGAAATGTGTGGTTTTGATTTAAAAGTTGATATTCTTTGGGCCATGGTATCATCCTATGACATCCTAATTAGGTTTCTGTTGCTAGGATAAAACAATTTGGGGAGGAAAGGGTTTATTTCATCTGACAGCTTACAGCCAGCCCATCATGAAGGGAAAGTTGGACACACACTCAAGGCAGGAAAATGGAGGCAAGAGCTGAAACAGAGGCCATTGAGGAACGCTGCTTACTAGCTTGCTCTCCATGGCTTGCTTAACCTGATGTCTTGTACAACCCAGCACTAGACATGCTCAGGAATGGTACTTTTCACACTAGATTGACCCTTTTCCTGTGAGTCATTAGTTGAGTAAATGTTCCACAGCTTCTTCTATAAGCAAGTTTGATGGTAGGAATTCTTCAACTGAGAGCCATCCTTCCCAGTTATGTCTTGCTTTGTGACCAAACCAGCTCAGTCAGTCAACAGGTTCTCCAGCACAGGAGTGAGGATTAAAAAGAAAAAGGACAATTAGACAACATTGTAGCATGACCCCAGTCAGTTCTGAGGCACGGGCTGGTTTATTGTTTTCCCAATCTGCTTTTGTATCATTTTAATTACATGCAAGTAATAAGGTCCAGCAGTACAATAAACACAAATAGTCAAGAAACAAGCAAGGCAATAAGCAAATTTCCATGATCACTCCTGTGATCACTGTTTCTAAGGGCTTATCAGGATGATCAAGATATCTGAGCCTACTTCCCTGTCCTAGCTCAAAGTCAAATTCGTGCCAGAAGCCTACTTCTTCATTCTAGCATAAAATCAGATTCCTCCCTGAATTTACTTCCCTGTTCTAGCCTAAAATAAGATTCCTACCTGAGCTTACTTCCTTGTCCTGGCCCAATGTCAGATTCCTGCCAAGTGGCCCCAAATAGCTCTCCACAGCTTTGTGCCAAGTTGACATAAAAATTAGCCAGCACGCCTTTAATCCCAGCACTCGGAAGGCAGGGGCAGGCAGATTTCTGAGATCGAGGCCAGCCTGGTCTACAAAGTGAGTTCCAGGACAGCCAGGGCTATACAGAGAAACCCTGTCTCAAAACACACACAACACCAAAAAAAAAAAAAAAAAATTAGCCAGCTCTTGCAAACTTTATATGCCCCAGTACAGGGGAATGCCAGGGCCAAGAAGTGGGAGTGGGTGGGAACGGGAGCAGGGTGGGGGGAGGGTAGAGGGGACTTTTGGGATAGCATTTGAAATGTAAATGAAGAAAGTATCTAATAAAATTAAAAAAAAAAAATAGCCAGCACACACACCTTTCATTTCAGCACTTAGGAGGTAGAGGCATGTAGACTTCTGTGAGCTCCAGATCAGTCTATTCTACATAATGAGTTTAAGGCCACCCAAAGCTACACAGTGACCTTGTCTCAAAATAAAAGTTGATATTTTTATAGAACTCTCTGCATGAGTGATTCATGGATAGACCTTTGGCACATCTTAGCTCTAGAACCCAGCTGTCACAGATTCCCTGAAGGCAGTAACACGGCCCAGCATTTAACTCATCCCTGTTGAAAGATACCTGTTGGAAGCAACAGGCACCGAGTTTTACAAATACTAGGTTCAAAAGCTAGAGTTTGCCACATTGCAGCAGACCGGACTCTGCCCAAATCCATTATTTCATACAGTTACTTGTAATGGGTAATTTGGAGGTAAAGATTAGGTCGCCTATACATCTCAAAGGAAAAGGTCTTCTTCCATACATCTTACCGGATATTATATTATGCTTCTAGATGGGAGGATCAATCTTATCGTTAGTATTGTAAAGGGCATCTTTAAAATTCAATCATACTCCAGAAGAATCGCAAATGCCAAGTGTTTACATAATTGAGCTCAACAACTGTTATTAAATCAGTGCCAAAGGTTAGCTTTCTTGATGGAAGGTAGTTTGGATAAATAGTAAAACTATTTCAAATTCCCATGGAGTCTACACCAACTGTTCCACTCTCCCCTTAAATAAGAAGTGCCTGAGGGGGTGATAACAATTTTCTCTTCCTCCTCCTGTTTTGTTTTGTGGGTTGGTTTTTTTTAAAAACTAATAATGAAAACTGAGAACAAGAAATAATGAAAACCTACAGAACAAGGCCCCATGTCTGCAGTGTAAGGAGGCTGAGTTTACATGGCCTCTTCTACTCCAATGGGGGTTGTTAAGGATGGTGTGGTGGTTCTCTTGTCCATGGCCAGAGGTTGTTTTAGAGTAACAAAACTTCATCAGATCAGATTGGAGCCTTGAACTGAGCAGGTCAGAGAAATCAGATGGGGTTGAGGAAAGATAAGAGACATAGAGCTGAGGAAACTCACACTGCCCTTCTGAGTTTATGCTGTTAGGATAAATGGGAAAGAGTGCATGCTTTCTTGGGGCAGCAATATTGGGGATAGTCTGCAGAAAGAGGATGATTTGGTCACTCACCAACCAGCTAGTTAAAGACCCTTATCGATCACACTCTCAGAAGGACTGAGTCAGGAAGATCCATTAGGATCATTTCTTCACTTCATTTTGTCTAAAGCCAGTCCTCTGGGCTGTCTCTCTTTACATTGTCCCGCAGATCCCCTTCCTCAAAGAAAAACAACAGCTGTACACCAATCTTAAGCACCAACTACGTGTTCTCCACTCTTCTAAAGATGTGAGCACTGGAGACCTTTACTCACTTTTCCTGGCAAGACTTAAAGTGGTATTAACACTTTGGAAGCTGAGCACTCTTAACATAAGATCCACAATCAATTCATTGGAGTTTACCCAAAGGAGTCCAACATAACCACATAAATGTTTAGAGAAAATTTATTTATGATTACCAAAACATGGAAGAAACCAGGAAATGTTTGGAGGAAATCTCTATGCTTTCCTTCGAATTTTCTTAAAGGTTTTCTTTTAACACACACACACACCATTTTAAAAGGTATACCTACTCATTGTTTAAAAATATTCATTCAAGACATAGAAAAGAATCTTTCAAATTGCATCAACTATCTAAAACTTTATCTAACATGCACAGAACCCTGGGCTCATTCCCTGAAAACTGAATGAATAACTAAATAAATATGTTAAACCAAGTCATCTAACTCTCTACCACCAAAACATAATATATTTATCACTAATGTTAAGTGAAAATGATTATGGCTATTAATAAGTAGGGAGATAGGTGAATACATATTTATACTTGACTTTACTTAAAAAGAAAGTGAACCCAAAATAAGTGGCCTTTCTCTACACAAAGGAAAAACGGGTTGAGAAAGAAATTAGGGAAACAACACTCTTCACAATAGTCACAAATAATAGAAAATACCTTGGTGTGACTCTAACTAAGGAAGTGAAAGATCAGTATGACAAGAACTTCAAGTCCCTGAAGAAAGAAATAGAAGAAGATCTCAGAAGATGGAAAGATCTCCCATGCTCATGGATTGGCAGGATTAATATAGTCAAAATGGCTATCCTGCCTGTCTTAGTCAGGGTTTCTATTCCTGGACAAAACATCATGACCAAAAAGCGAGTTGGGGAGGAAAGGGTTTATACAGCTTACACTTCCATATAGCTGTTCATCACCAAAGGAAGTCAGGACTGGAACTCAAGCAGGTCAGGAAGCAGAAGCTGATGCAGAGGCCATGGAGGAATGTTCCTTACTGGCTTGCTTCCCCTAGCTTGCTCAGCCTGCTCTCTTATAGAACCCAAGTCTACCAGCCCAGAGATGGTACCACCCACAAGGGGCCCTCCCCCTTGATCACTAATTGAGAAAATGCCCCACAGCTAGATCTCATGGAGGCACTTCCCCAACTGAAGCTCCTTTCTTTGTGATAACTCCAGCCTGTGTCAAGTTGACACTCAAAACCAGCCAGCACACTGCCAAAAGCAATCTACAGATTCAATGCAATCCCCATCAAAATTCCAACTCAATTCTTCACTGAGTTAGAAAGGGCAATTTGCAAATTCATCTGGAATAATAAAAAACCTAGGATAGCAAAAACTATTCTCAACAATAAAAGAACCTCCGGGGGAATCACCATGCCTGACATTAAGCTGTACTACAGAGCAATTGTGATAAAAACTGTATGGTACTGGTACAGCGATAGACATGTAGATCAACGCAATAGAATTGAAGACCCAGAAATGAATCCACACACCTATGGTCACTTGATCTTTGACAAAGGAGCTAAAAACCATCCAGTGGAATAAAGACAGCATTTTCAACAAATGGTGCTGGCACAACTGGCTGTTATCATGTAAAAGAACGAATTGATCCATTCTTATCTCCTTGTACAAAGCTCAAGTCTAAGTGCATCAAAGAACTCCACATAAAACCAGAGACACTGAAATTTATAGAGGAGAAAGTGGGGAAAAGCCTCGAAGATATGGACACAGGGAAAAAATTCCTAAACAGAGCAGCAATGGCTTGTGCTGTAAGATCAAGAATTGACAAATGGGACCTATAAAATTGCAAAGCTTCTGTATGGCAAAAGACACTGTCAAGAAGACTAAAAAGCCACCAACAGATTGAGAAAGGATTTTTACCAATCCTAAATCTAATAGGGGACAAATATCCAATATCTACAAAGAGCTCAAGAAGCTGGACTTCAGAAAAATGAATAACCCCATTACAAAATGGGGTACAGAGCTAAACAAAGAATTCTCAACTGAGGAATTCCGAATGGCTGAGAAACACTGGAAAAATGTTCAACATCCTTAATCATCAGGAAAATGCAAATCAAAACAACATTGAGATTCCACCTCACACCAGTCAGAATGGCTAAGATCAAAAATTCAGGTGACAGCAGATGCTGGCTAGGATGTGGAGAAAAGGAACATTCCTCCATTGCTGGTGGGATTGCAAGCTTGTACAACCACTGTGGAAGTCAGTCTGGCAGTTCCTCAGAAAAATGGATATAGTACTATAGGTTGAAGAACAATATAAACTAACCAGTACCCCCAGTGCTCGTGTCTCTAGCTGCCTGTATAACAGAAGATGGCCTAGTGGGGCATCATTGGGAAGAGAGGCCCCTTGGTCATGAAAACTTTATATGCCCTAGTACAGGCGAACACCAGGGCCAAGATGTGGGAGTTTGAGGGTAGGGGAGCAGGGCAGGGGATGGGGGAGAGTATAGGGAACTTTTGGGATAGCATTTGAAATGTAAATGAAGAAAATATCTAATAAAAATTGGGAAAAAAAAGAACACATGCTCCACTATGTTCATAGCAGCCTTATTTATAGTAGCCAGAAGCTGGAAAGAACCCAGATGTCACTCAACAGAGGAATGGATACAGAAAATGTGGTACATTTACACAATGGAGTACTACTCAGTTATTAAAAACAATGAATTCATGAAATTCTTAGGCAAATGGATGCATCTGGAGGATATCATCCTGAGTGAGGTAACCCAATCACAAAAGAACACATATAATATGCACTCACTGATAAGTGGATATTAGCCCAGAAACTTAGAATACCCAAGATACAATTTTCAAAACACCAGAAAATCAAGAAGAAGGAAGACCAGCGTGTGGATACTTCATTCCTCCTTAGAATAGGGAACAAAATACCCATGAAAGGAGTTACAGAGACAAAGTTTGGAGCTAAGATGAAAGGATGGACTATCCAGAGACTACCCCACCAGGGGATCCTCTCATAATCAGTCACCAAACTCAGACACTATTGCATAGGACAGCAAGAGTTTGCTGAAGGGACCCTAATATAGCTGTCTTGTATGAGGCTATGCCAGTGCCTGGCAAATACAGAAGTGGATGCTCACAGTCATCTATAGGATGGAACAGAGGGTTCCCAATGGAGAATCTAGAGAAAGTACCACAGGAGCTGAAGGGGTCTGCAATCCTATAAGAGGAACAACAATATGAACTAACCAGAACCCCCATTGGGAAGAGAGGCCCCTTGGTATTGCAAGCTTTATCTGCCCCAAAACAGGGAAATGCCAGGGCCAAGAAGTGGAAGTAGGTGGGTAGGGGAGCAGGGCGGGGGATGGGGGAGGGTATAGGGAACTTTCAGGATAGCATTTGAAATGTAAATGAAGAAAATATCTAATAAAAAAATTGGGGGAAAATAAAAGTGGCTAGGAGCTGCCAGATGTGATTGCTGGGAACTAAACCTGAGCCTTTGTAAGACCTGAAAGAGCTCTTAACTACTGCACTCTCTTCAGCCCTCCTGTTATTTTTATTCACCTCTGCACCCAACCCTGTTCTGTTCTGTCCTGTATACTCCCTTTGTATTGAGTTGAGGATTTGTTATTCTTATCTTTATCCATTCTCAAAGTGTACTTAAGTTTATCCTTTCATCCAAACCTTGGAAATTTTCCTAAGCCTGTATTAATCTTCACCAAAAAGCATTTACCAATGGGCAAATTGTGTTCTCCTTTGTATTTCTCTGTTATCTGTTTTTATTCTCTTAAAGCTCAGATCATGTACTATTTTTTCTTTGAATTGATACCATGATTGATTTCATTGCTAATGCAAAGTAACTGAGATTTTCTATAAGTTTTTCTTATATTTTCCAGATCATTCCTGCTGAGGAGATAACTTGTAATGGTCATCATTTATTAGTTTAGGGTTTGAACTCACGAGTTGATACCGAACTTATACTTTCATTCTCCTTAATTTCTTTTAACTTGGAGGTTCTGTTTCCTGATATGGAATAGCTCTGCAATTTTCAGATTAGGGTAACTGCAACAAATCTATTTTCAAAATAAATAAATAAATAAATAAAAAGCAAAATAGGTGCTGAAAGGGCCAGGATATAGCTGTCTCGTGGGAGACTATACCAATGCCTGGCAAGCATGGAGGTGGAAGCTCACAGGCAGCTATTACATGGAACACAGGGTTCCCAAGGAAGAAGGAGCTAGAGAAAGTACCCAAGGAGCTGAAGGGGTCTTCAACCCTCTAGGTGGAAGAATAACCATGAACTAACTAGTACCCCCTGAGCTCATGTCTCTAGCTGCATATATAGAAGAGGATGGCCTAATTGGCCATCAGTGGGAAGAGAGGCCCCTTGGTCATGCAGACTTTATATGCCCCAGTACAGGGGAACGCCAGGGCCAAGATGTGGGAGCGGGTGGGTAGGGGAGCAGGGCCGGGAGGGGGGAGGGTATAGGGAACTTTCTGGATAACACTTGAAATGTAAATGAAGAAAATATCTAATAAAAGTTGAAAAAAAAGCAAAATATATGTTTATTAAAATGAAGAAGCATTTACATCAGGTGTGTGACATCCAGCAAGTGCTTGGTATTAATGTTGGATCTTTCAACTTTGTGATAACATCCTTGATGTATGTATTCTTTCGACATTAGAAGGGTCTATATTTCAAGAGCTGGCACAGAGTCTGGCACAGAGAGTTCAGATTTCTGTCTTCATGTTTTTGGCCATCAAGAAGGAATGGAGGAAATCTGAGGAAGTCTACAATTTTGATCTCCGTGACCAGCAGTCTAAATGCCAAAGGAGAGAAAAGAAAGCTATATGACATCACCAGATCATGTTGAAGCTCACAAATATATTTAAATGAGAGTCCCCATTTTCTCCCAGACTACCCTTGAACCCTCAGGAGGTTCTGCTACTTGACTCATCTTATCAACACCAAGTAGACCAAGTTGTCTATAATACATCCACACCATTTAGACCCCCAAGATCTCATGTCTTTTTCTAAGATGCCTTTCAATTCAAGACCCATATCAGCTATTTAATATACCCTCACCTGCAGCTTCACCTGGGAAGTCTACTTCTCTGTCCTTGACAACTTCTTCCCAGATTCCTTAAAGACTGGTTATCTTTTATCTTAACCCAACAACATATCATGACATGATAATAGGTCCTCAACTTTTCTATCCCTCCTTACTATGTTTTCTAGTACTGATCATTCCCTCCACATCCTGCCCCTGTATTTAGAATCCTTCAGTCATTACCATGGAACTCTGGGATGGGGGCAGGGGTTAAACAGTAGACTTATGGCTCCATCTTAAGCAGCTTGCTTTTAAACTGTGGTTTTATGGGTGTGGTGAATAGAAAGGGAGAGAAATAATGGAAATAATGGTGTTGGTATTGATCTTCTTTATGGGATCCTCAGCCAAAAAAAGAAAAAATTAACTGGGGCTGTGCTGTTTTGTAGTATAGGCTTGCATTAGTTTAAAAAAAAAAATCTAGATTCTGCTTCATAGGGAAGTACTTTCCTAAAACAACTGTGACCCCAGGGAGCCAACCTTGTGTATACATGAACACAAGGTTCACTGGAACTTTCTACTCAAAGAACCAAGTTTAGTTAAAAGCACCACATAGAACAATTCCATTTTTTTTTTTTTGAGACATGGTCTCGTGTAGCCCATGCTAGTCAACTTGCTATAGTGAAACCCTCATTCTCCTGCCTCTACCTCCCAAAGGTACAAGGCTACAGATATGCACAGCCACACCTGGTTGATGCAGTGTTAGAGAGGTAACCCAGGGCCGTCTGCATACTAAGAATGCACTTTCTCAACTGAGCTACACCTCCAGCCTCAGAGAACTTTTAACTTTTCATTCTTCAGGATCCTTCGGTCATCCTTGTTGACCAAAGGCAAGATGTTGGGATAAGTTTATCCTCTCGGTGGGACCTGAAGTGCTTTCTTCATAGTTGAACTGGGCTGCCTAGAAGTACGTGGTGGAGAAAAAAACATGGGTTTCAAGATAACTGGTTGTCACCATTGACCTTCACCAACTGGGCCATGAAGCTAAGAAACACATCACTCTGCCTAAAACAAAATATGTTCTTAAAAGTGTAAAAAAGAAAATCTCTGGGGTTCTAGGCACACACAGCTATGCCTAGATTTTTACATAGGAGCTAACTTAGGTTCTCAGGCTTGCAGAACAAGCCATCTTATTTACTGAACCATCTCTCCAGCCTCAACATTATTTAACAATGGTGTCTCTCACTGAACCTTGAGCTCCTTCATTTGGCTTGGCTGGCTGGCCAATGGGCTCCAGGGAATCATTGGTCTCACTGCCCACAGCCATGGGGTTGGAGGCATACACTAGTATGCCTGCATTTTTACATCAGTTTTAGAGATCCAAATTCAGGTTCTTGTGCTTATGGAGTAAGCACTTTATCCACTGAGCCACCACTCACTTCAGCCCTCGTGACATTTTTAAAATTCAAATCTTATCCCATTCAATGCCTGTCACAGAATCTCCCTTTCTCTCTGGCGTTAATGTTACCAATGGATTTTTGTGTTGGCATTACTGCACACATGAGCTCAGAGGGTGAGAAGATGCCATCCTATGACATAGGGCAACTACAGAACCAAAAAAAGGAATGAAAGAAAATCTAACACATTTCCACTAGTTCATGTGCCTAACCGTGGGGTCTAGTAGTTAAAGCATGTTTCGTTCTAATACAGTACTAGGAAAACAAAGAAGCCATCCCACTCTAAAGTCTCCTATAGTCAAGCTGGGCAACCACTTGTAAGTTGGTTGAGGACCTTAGCTTTCTCGACTTTAAATATACTCTCTAGACTGGATGAGTTCAGTACTTCCCAGCTCTGCATCTCTGCATGCTACAACCCACCCACTTTGCCTTGCTAAGTATATAGCACACCAGTTTTTAGATCCTTTAGATCCAGAACTCGATTCCTTTCGACCACACCTCTCCTCGGAGTCTTAGTCATGCTGGTTCTCACAGCAAAACTTTGAAATTCCCAAATACAGTTGAGCTCAGGTCTGCTGGTGCCCTGTGGATCTCCCACTTCACGATTCAAGTAGTCAGCTATTGACTCATGACAATCTATATCTGCATTAAAATGGGAGTTTTGGATTAATGTGGAGCTGAGAGCCTGACTGAGGCTCTTTTCTGCCAGCCTGTCTCTGTAATTGCAGAATGGATTTCACCACCCACAAAGGGCAAAATGAATGTGATCATCCCCAGTCGTCAATAGCCCATCGATTTTTTTTCTTTTGACTCTATGATTCACACACATATTGAAGCTCATTTTTTAAGCAAGGAGACTTATTAATCTACATTCTTCAAAACTAGTGGCCCCTACAGCGAGGTGAATGCAGGGGATGACTTGATATGTCACATAATTATTTTTTTTCAATTCTTTTTCACATACACATGCATACACATTCACACACACACACACACACATACACACACAAACACACAATTGTACTTTCAGTCTTATTAAAAACTGGTGTGCTATGTACTCATTATCAGGCCATTTAGTAAAGATCTAGAAGAAAATGTTGTCAAACCTTGGATACATTCTGGTCTGTGGTATCCGTTTTCTAGGCTAGGTTTTCCACTCATCCCTAAGGTCGTAAACGAGATGTCTATCGCAAAACCTGTGGTTGCAAAGATGGAACTCATGTCCGGGACCATTTCTTCCCTGAATGGAACCTATTAATCTGCAGTAAAGGAGAAAGAGAGGCAGACCTGCAGCATTCAATTGTGGTTGCCCCAAACCATACCAGTTCTTTGTATTTCCCATGATGCATCTTCCATTTTATGTTGCTTCCATAATTACATCTTCTGATCACTTCTTCTATTGCCTTCTTAATTTTGCTGGAAATTCAGACTCAGAGTGGTTCAAAACCACATGTGTCAGACTTGGTTTGGGTGGTATGTTGTAAAATGCAGTGGCCTTCTCTTTTCCCATAGCCCTAGCCTTTGAAAATAATCAATAAAAATAAAATTAGTCATCAAGTCCCATCAGTATTTCTTCCTTGGGAAAATTTCTCACATTTGTCCCCTATGCTGAACCCCAACTTTAGACATGCTCTATTGCTTACAGAGAACAGAATTTAGTTTTGCAGGAAATAAAGCCAGGAAACAAGTCTTGACTCTGTGGCTTTAGCCATGCAACAAGAGTCAAAATGCTCAGAATTTGCTTGAGGGATGAGAAGTTCCTTTGAAATGCATAAAACTCTGGTTCTATCAAGACTGTGTTATCATATCCATAGTCTAATAAGCAGAGTAAATATTTTTCTGACTTCTGTTCAAGTTCAAATATGCCAAGCCCAATATTGAATTATTCAATCATTTCCAATAGCCATAACTTTTCTGTACAACCATCTCATTGGTCATCAGTAAACATGTACAGAATTTTGAGGTTGCTCACTTTTGATCTGACATAAGAGCTACCAATATAATAACTTAAGTGTAAGAGAGTCTTTAAAAGGGCATTTAGAAGGAAACAGAAACCCTGTGAAAGGGAACCGTAGGCAAAACAGCATGTTGAACATTTTTTCAGGTGCTTCTCAGCCATTCTGAATTCCTCAGTTGAGAATTCTTTGTTTAGCTCTGTACCCCATTTTTAATAAGGTTATTTGGCTTTCTGGAGTCCAACTTCTTGAGTTATATATATATATATATATATATATATATATATATATATATATATATATATATATATATATATATATATGATATTAGTCCCCTATCAGATTTAGGAGTGGTATAGATCTTTTCCCAATCTGTTGATGGCCTTTTTGTCTCATTGACAGTGTCCTTTGCCTTACAGAAGCTTTTCAATTTCATGAGGTCCCATTTGTCAATTCTTGCATGTTGAGACTCAGCTTACACTCATGTCAACCCTCCCAGCAGCATCCAAACCCATGTTACCACTTACCTAGACTTTCAATGATTTCCTCACAGGGATATCAGTGCCTGAATTCTATCCCATTAAATCCAGTCTTGATAATGGCAATGACCTTGGGAAATCCTCTAATATCCTTAGTTTCTTCATCATCTCATCTAAAGAGACAGAGTAATTGGGAAGACTTGAGAGAGTGCATGAAAAGTACTTTGGCATTTTTGTGACTATCTTATTGGTATTTTATCAAGATCATAAAGTTAAATATATTTATATAAATTTTTCTCCCACAAAAATGTGGGCTCATTAAGTCAAGGATGAAATCATGTTTACCAGTTATTCCTGGCTCAGAATATGATACAAGTAGCCATTCCTGATATGTTGACAAAAGAGATACATAGTTCACATTCCCAAAAAAATCTGTATCAAGGCAGAGATGAAATCCATTCTTCATTCACTAATTCATTTTCATAAATTTCCTTTATATAATATAGAGTCTTACCTCACTAGAAAAGGCAGTCTACAGGACAAAGAGGAATGTCTGTGCATTCCCCTGGCAGAGATCCATGAGAATTGTGTTGGAATTTTGATGGGGATTTCATTGAATCTGTAGATTTCTTTTGGTAATATGGCTATTTTTACTATGTTAATCCTCTGATCCATGAGCAAGGGAGATTTTTCTATATTCTGATATCTTCTTCAACTTCTTTCTTCAGAGACATGAAGTTCTTATCATATAGGTCTTTCACTTACTCTGTTAGAGTTACACCAAGGTATTTTATGTAGTTCATGGCTATTATGAAGGATACTCTTTCCACAACTTCTTTCTCAGCCAGTTTATCACATGTGTAGAGGAAGGCTACTAATTTCTTTGAGTTAATTTTGTATCTAATCTCTTTTTTCTAGCTGAAGGTGTTTGAAAAGGGGAAGATGGAATGAGGGTGACCTTGCATGAGGGGATAATGGGAGGAGAAAAAAGGCTGATATGGAGTTGTACAGTGAATAAATAAATTTAATTTAAAAAATCAATTTTCCCTGTCCATTTTTTAAAAAAATTTTTCTTACTTGGATATGTAAGCTTTTTAAAGTTATTTCTGATCAAATATAGTACTCCTTTATCCTAGAAATGTTTTCTCTGGCTTAAACTCTCAACAGAAATAAGGAAAGGGGGCAGTTACTGTTTTTACATGACCAGATTATTCTGATTATTGTACTACAGCAAAGACAGATTTGAAACCATTACCACAATGAATGAAATAATTCATAGGGGTACAAGAGAAAACTCTGAACACCCCTAAACATGAGTAGTAATGTTTTAAAATATATACAACATTTCAATATTGCACACAGCATTGCAAAAATAAGTCAAAATTTTTGTTCATTTGGCCATTTCAACAAGATTTTTGCTTTACTATGTTTTTTTATTCTTTATTTAATTCTTTTTTCTCATACCCCATTCTCCTCCTTCACTATGCTCTTTTAAACTATCCCATTTTTTTTTTACCATATTGCCTGCTTCTGGGGAACTATGGAGTCTTCTTTCTCCTTCACAATTCCCAGTCCATCACTAAGAAGCCATCAAGACAGACAGATTTATCTGGTGAGATCCTTTAGTTTATTCATTCATTCATTCATTCATTCATTCATGGCTTACTCACTCAGGTAGTCATGTGTTGAAGTTTAAAAAAAGGCACCTAACTCAAATGCACCATGACAAGAAACATCCTCTAACAAGGATAAAAGGTAGAGGAAATGGTATGACATTAGGGGAGGGTCAAAAAGGTTGAAAAATACCAACCCTATAGGTGGAAGAATAACATGAACTAACTAGTACCCCCTGAGCTCATGTCTCTAGCTGCATATATAGAAGAGGATGGCCTAGTTGGCCATCAGTGGGAAGAGAGGCCCCTTGGTCATGCAGACTTTATATGCCCCAGTACAGGGGAACTCCAGGACCAAGATGTGGGAGCGGGTGCGTAGGGGAGCAGGGCCAGGAGGGGGGAGGGTATAGGGAACTTTCTGGATAACACTTGAAATGTAAATGAAGAAAATATCTAATAAAAGTTGAAAAAAAAAAAAGACATGTAGGGTATGTGGGAACTTGCAGAGGCATTGGCTAAGGCAAACCCAGGTAGTGGTGAGGAAAGAAACCATGTCTGCAGAAGACAGGAAGAAGGGGTTCTAAGGAGTTTCAAGTAGAAATGCAGCCTGCTCAGAGGCATGAATGCTATGGTATTTCCAGTGATCACTGAGTAATTCAGTGAGTCAGATGTATGGTATCATACAAGTGGTTGTGAAAAGGACATGCTAATGAGATAAAGATATGGTCATTAGTCAGATAAAATGCACAAGGCTCCTGGCAGGTCTACGGGAGAGACTTTGTGAGAAAGCTCGGTGGATAGAGAACAGAGCAAGTCCTGAGTATCATGCCACATCAGAGGCTTGGTTTGCCAGAGAAATCTTTTAAAGATAGAGGAGTTTATATGTCAAAATAAAGGATGTCACTGTGAAGTTGCGAGAATAAAAACCCTGCACAGTAGGTCACTCCGGAGACCAAGTTCTACACAACAGAGAGAAGAGCTGGGAAAGAAGGAGAGGGCAGGAAATGTCAAGTCCCTGAATGGAGATCGCAAGCTCCCTGCAGAAGAAGACTGGCATGGGCTGGCACCAAAGTCACTCAAACTCTAAAATAAACTGACTCTTCCCAGGATGCCTTACTAACTGCTACCTGAGACCTGATCCAGTGCTCTCTGCCTGTCTAGGGAAGCATCAGGAAGGATGAAAGAGTCAAATACTGAAGAGGATCGGTTAAAGGAAAGGTCAACGAAGAAGCAGAATATAGGGGTCTTCATTAAGTGCACAGGGAAAAAAGTAAACAGATGCTACAGAAAAAAAAAAAATAAGACCCTCTGCCTTGTTTCTATTCCTGGCTCAGCCAGTAAAAGTCGGAGTTTTCATTGCAATGGATGAAAGAGTCTAAAGAAAGGAAATTCATTACCACAAATGGAAGAGATTTCTGGATATCAGAAATCAGATATTCAGAGGAAATAGCCATTCCAGAAATAACTTCAAAAATCACAAAAAGGAGCCACACACCGCAGCTACTCCTGTAGCACACACTAATGCATATGTACATGAATGTTCACGTACACATAAACAGGCACACTCACACACATACTGCTGAAGCTTGAAATCACCATAATTATCACTCACTTGCCAAAACTTATCAGAACCTTTTCCACCTGTGGAAGCATCATGGTGGAGAGGGGAGCAGAGAAGGAATTTTATCCATCAGGTTTATTCATGGGCATAAGAGTAGCTGATTGCTTCTAACAATAGATGAAGTGGAGAGAAAGGAAGTCAAAAGACAGCATTCCTCACATGATGGAACTGATCCCCTTACCCAGATTGGGTCAACGCTTCTATTTTACTGAATGTTCTATTGTCATCTGTTGCTCTGACAAACACTGTAATCAAAAGCAACTTGGAGAGGAAAGCGCTGATTTCGTCTTACACTGCCAGGTCACACTCCATTATTGAGGAAAGTCAGGGCAGGAACTCAACTCAGAAAACTTGAAACAGAAATCACAAAGGAATGTTGTTTCCTAGATGACTCTCAGGCTTGCTTTTCCAGCTGACTTATACACTCCAGGAACACCTTTCTAGGGGTGATACCATTCACAATGGGTTGGGTCCTCCTGCATCAATTAGCAATCAAGACAACCAAGATAACACCCCTCAGACAAATGCCACATAGACAAATCTGATCTAGCCATTATTCTAGTGGAGATTTCCTCTTCCTAGGTGACCATAGGTTAAATCAAATTGATATAACAAAGATTAACCAGGACACTGAGGAAAACTTTCTTTCCTGAAGCTAATAAACAAAGATTCAATAGAATATCTTCATTTTTTCTGCCATGGAGAACTCTTTGTTCCATCACTATAGATGGATGATCAACTGTCTTGATCTAGTAAGCCAAACCTTCAGGTTTGAGCCCAGCACATAAATGACACTGGGCAGGGAAATGAGTACAGGACCAAGGAGTCAAATCTGAGGCTTGCACGAATTTGAAATCGCACTGAAAAGAAAAGTCCCGAGTGTCTTGAGAAGCATCTACCACCTTGCCAATCAGTTAATGTAAAGTGAGAGATGGAATCTTAAGATCTAGGGTCAGAAATGGTCATTCCCATGGATAGTGAGTGATGTCATGCTTCTCAAAGCTGGACCAGCCTCAACTCTAGAAGTTAACCAGCTTGGCTCACAAGTGTGTTTCCCCAGAAAATAAGTTAGTTAACCTCACAAAGAAAACATGTGGAGAGAGAAACCTTGATAGAAATGTCAGCAATAAAAATTCCTTCATCTTCTCTGACTGAGAGCATGGGTCTTCACGCAGTCTTTCACACCCTCTGACACAACAGTGGAATTGCTAGCTTCATATGGAAGCTTCTGGGGAAGTTCTGATGAAAAGTTTGTGTTGTTTGTGTATCTTTTAATGGCACACTTTTAATCCCACTTTCTCGTTGATTTTGGGCACTGGTTTAGCCCTGTGGATCTACCCAGTATCTAGAGTGGAGACAGGAGAGGGTTCGAAAATGACTGGCAAATGGTGTTGAGACCCTGCATTGAAAGAGGACCTTGGAAACAACGTAGGTCAGAGAAAGTTCTGCCATGGGTCAGGACTGATTCATGGCTTGAAGTTCTTGAGCTGCCTCCACCTCAGTCACCTCAGAGGCTCCTAGGGGTTTTCTTCCATGCCCGTGCTCAAGGCCTGTTTTCTGATAACAGGAGTGGCCATTGCTCATGTCACACATACCAAATGCTAAGAAAATGAGGCAAGAATTTAGCATCCATTATGTCATTCCAGTTCCATAATGATGTCATCTGGTCCTATTAGCATCCGGGTTCTCAGAAGGAGCTGCCCAAGACTATAGAGTGAGCAAAAAGCAACAAGAATATATGTAAGAACCCTTATGTTTAGCCACGTGTATAGCTTTATACCTTGCTCTGACCAAATACCTGACAGGAAGTTACTGGAGTATAGAAAGGGTTATTTTCACTCACAGTTTCCAGATGAAGGTATGGAGGCAGGAGAATAAAGCAACTGGTCTCCTTGCAATGAACATGCGGAAGTAATGAGAGAAATGTGGCCAATCTGTTCAACTTCAAGACTGACTCCCAGTGACAGACCCACCTCCTTCAACTAGGCTCCATCTCCTAAATGGTGTGCAATCTTTTCCAACAGCTCCACCACTGCATGCCAAGTTTTGAAACATGGGAGTCTGGGGGGACATGTCACACTCAAATCACAACACCACAATATACTGTTAAATTGGGCAACTGACCAATTAATGATGAGTGCTTTGAGGGTAATATGAGAGATAGGATAGATAATAGATCCACATCTCTTCCTTGGCCCTAGTTGTAACCTTGACCTGCTCTAAAGCTACTGAGCACAGGCAAACTGGCTTTGACATGAGAATAGAATAAAATATCAAAAGAAGATAAGAGTTACATTTTAGAAAGGCATTTGTGAAGAATATGGCACTCCAGTTGCCTCTCTGCCAAAAGTCTTCTCTGATGTGAATTAAGCAGTATTTCCCAGAAACCCAATCACAGCATCTTTTGAACCATGCTTTTGTGCTTTCTCACCAAAGTCCTGCCGCCACCCCAGAAAGTCTCAGCTCAGAGTCACCGTTCCTTTTTCTGTGTGCATATGGACACACACATACACTTTACATGTATGACTGTGTGTGTGTATGCAGAGCATCTGTGACCTGCCGCTTTGTAGGTCAGGGAAGAGAACCCGACATCTGTAGCCTCAGGTCTTACTGGCCAGGTAATTGCACACTCAGGGACTGGCACACGTTCGGGTTTCTCGTCTCTCAACTCAGCTCTGCAAGGGTAACAACACTGCATTCAAAGGACACACTGGCCCCAGAGGAATTAAGGCATGCCATTAAGAGGCTGACGACCTCAGCAGCTGTCAGAGCTGGAAATTGGCTGTGGTGTGCCTCTTGGCCAGCCCTGTACATCTGTGAAAGAAACCAGTCACGCTTCAGTCACTCCTCTTTTGTCTTTACGGATTTTAATCTTCCCTCCAAGCCTAGGGGGTGTTTATAAGACATCAGAGAAAGGAAAGGAAAATATGTCCTCTAGTCCTTTGCTCACCCATCCCACTTCTAGACCCTACCACCAAACAAGCCAGCCAAGGTTGAAAGCTCAAATTAGGTGTTGCAGTTTGAATAGGAATGGGGAATGCCCCTCAGAGATTCATGTTTGGCCCATAGAGAGTGGCATTATTAGAAGGTATGGCCTTGTTGAAATAGGTGTGGCCTTGTTGGAGGATGTGTGTCATCATGGATGGGAGCTATGAGGTCTCATATGATCAAGCTAGTCCTAGTATCACACACACACACACACGCACGCACACATGCACACACACACACACTCACACACAGTCAGTCAGTCCTCTGCTGCCTGTGGATCAAGATTCAGAGCTCTCAGCTCCTTCTCCAGGACCATGTCTGCTTGCATGCTGCCATGCTTCCTGCCATGATGGTAATGGACTAAGCCTCTGAAACTATAAACCAGCCCCAATTAAATGTTGTCCTTTATAAGACTTGCCTTGGTCATGGTATCTTTTCACAGCAATAGAAACCCTACCTAAGAGAGGTGCTTCCCATGTTTCAAGTCTATTACCATCAACATTGAGTCACCATTGAAAAGTTATGGCTACTCAGAGCAAAAAATATTTTAATTCTAAACTTCAGAGCACAGGAGACTGCTTAACAGAGACTTCTTTCATTGTATAAGTGGAAGCATCCTTTCTTAGCACTAACCTACGTGCCAGTGAGCTCCTGGATCTCCCATGTACATTCCCCATTGATTCTCACGCCATCAAGCATCCCCTCTTTATGCCAAGTCTTTCTTTCATCTATTAGTCTCAAAAACAAAACAACAACAACAACAAAAAAAAACCACTTCTCTTCAATAAGCCTTCCTAATATAATGGAAAAGAGGCTGAGATGCCACAGGACTGGCAGAGAAGAAAATCAGGACACAAAGGCAGGTTCCCTAATAAATCATGTATTTCTTGACATTACACATCCCATCTCCTCCACAGGTCTCCCTATGCCACCAATCACAAAATAAGAAGTCTGTATCCAAAATGCCTTTCCAGCCCTGAAGTTCTATCCCTCTGCCCCGACTCTTAAATCTACATTTACCATCCCCTAGCCTACTTATTTCAAAAAACCTCTACTTATTAATAGCCACACATATATACATATGTACGCCCTAGTTTTGATTTCTGTGGACTTCTGAAATGCTATTCTTTACTAGTTTTGATAATTAAATGAGAATAGACTAACATGGCTTCTTGAGCTTTCATTATTCATATTCTCAGATAGAGTCTGAATGTTTTAGCCAATGGTCTAGGCTAATAAGGCTGAACATGTGAGTGAACAGAAACATCTCAATATAGTATCATGGCCAACCTAACCATCTACAACATGCTACATTTGAAACTTTGCCATCAGCAAGACTCTACTTGAATTGTGAACATCTGCCTGCCCCAGTATTCCTCAGTACTGCTATAATGTGGAATGGCAAACACTGCTAGCAGTGATTACGTTAGCCGGCCAACTCTAGAAGGCACTGTTTTGAAAAAAAAAAAAAAAATCCTTGAAAAGCCTTCTGAGATACAGAACACACCTCTGTCTTCCAAACACAGAAACTTGAATTTTCTAAGCTCTATTCTATGATGTTAGCATACTTTTAAAAATGCTATTTTTCCATAAATGAAAAACTTATGTTTACTGGTGAAAATTAACCAAGATAATAATTAGCAGAGCAAGAGAGCAAGCTGAAGGCCAAGAGCAAAAGCCAAAGAAGGTATCTCTATTTAGATATCTAAAGTTCAATTTCCAGTTGTTTAGGTTATCTCTTCTTTGTTAATTAATTAGTTATGTATTTCCTTTACATCCCAGTTGCAGCTTCCCCTCCCCTCCTCTTCTCCCAGTTCCACCCTCTAACTTCACCTCCCTCCCCATCCTCTCCTCCTCCCGTCCTCCTCAGAAAAGGGGAAGCCTCCCATGAATATCAGGCAGCCTTAGCATAGCAACTTGTACTGAGACGAAGTGCATCTTCTTCTACTGAGGCCAGACAAGGCAGTCCAGTTAGGGGAAAGGGATCCAAAGCCAGGCTGTATAGACAGAGACAGCCCCTCCTCTGCTTTAAGAGTATCCTTTCTAAGCATCTCCGATGATAAACGAACAGTGTTCAGCAACATCATGTGCTAAATTACCTACATGTTCCTTGTTGTTGGTCCCCTACTCTCCCCACTTTCTCTCCTATCCCTGTAGGAAGGAAAAAGTCGGGCAAGCATCCTCAGATCGCCAGGGAGTACACAGCACAATGTGTTTCCAACCACTGAAACACTCTCATTGTTTACACACTTGCCACACCACTGAGAGGGTGACCTCTTTCCCCCTCCTGACAAGTGAACATGAACAGCCTCACAGACTTTGATTGGCGGTTCACTGAGTCTCTGACCTTGAATGACATTGCTGGCAGGTTTTGATTGGCAGGCTGCAGCACTGCAGACCACCTCCAGGACACAGGACCACTCTCCAGAAATGAGCCCCCTTATCTTTTTCAAAAACACTCTTAAGATCCCCCAAACACAGGCGAAATGCTCAGCAAAAAATGTGGCTGTGGGCATCAAACACAGTCTGATAAAGAAGGCACAATCTTTACCGTACAACCTCCAGATCTGCCTTTAATTGGCACAGCCATGGATGCAGCGGATCAGCCTGGAGTGCATCTCTAGGAGGCCATGTGTCAGCACAAAATGGAAGAAATTCAGGCAGACTACATAAATGCACTGCCTGTGAGCACTGGACATGCAGCTGCTTGGAGCTTCTGGGTGGTCCTTCACACACAAATAAAACATCTGGCAGTTTGCTAAAGGGTTCAACTTCTCTCTACTTCGTCACATGTCACATATATTGCAAGAAGTCTTGATACCTGCTGAGGACCAGGATCCCATGTCCCTGGGCTAGACAGGAATTGTGCTCTTTACAGGATTCTAATGGATTAAAAACAAGCTGGGCTCTGCAGTCAACCAAACTTGCATAAATCTCCTTATGAACATCTGCCTTCCTCTAAAATTATAAAACCAGGGATGGGGGTATGATTCAATTGCCTGGCTTCAGTTTCTAAGACCATATAATCCAGGTGTGGTGGAGCACATCTATAATCCTAGGGTGCAGGAGGTAGAGGCAGGAGAATCTTAAGTTCAAGATCATCCTGGGTCTAAAGATAGCAAATGAATGGAGTTTCCTGCACACCTGGTGTGGACGTAGGCACTGTTCACCTGCCCTCAACCTTAGTTTCTGCAGAAACTCTGAAGAGTATACAAAAACTGTATACTGTAAACTGTCTTGGAAGAAGACAACAGAGAGTTGAAGAAGTCAGAAAATAGAGGAATTGGCAGATCCAATTCAATGACTATACACTGAAGAGAAAAATAAGAAAATGAGTGTTTCCCCAACAGCAGCAGGGGAAGGCTCAAGATTTAGAGAGTCCCAGTACCACAAAAGAAGGGATCCCTGTTGTTAAAAACAGGTAAATGTCTTCATAAGAATCCCTGGCTCCCTCCCCAGCAACCAAGCAGCGAAAGCCCTCGTATCCCACCAACAGGTTGATTTTATGGAGAAGTGACCCAAGACAGACACCCCAGGCTGTGCCATAGAGGAATAGCAAGAATAATGCATTGACAGCAACATGCATCGGGAGACCGTCCTGTGTGGTCAGATACCTCCACACTCCATGAGCCATTCAGCCATGATGCTGCTGACAGTCAGGCCTTGTCCCCCTGTCACTGGTCAGGTGTCCAGGGAGAAATGGCTGAAGTGGCAGAGTGTTTTGTTCAGAGAAAACATTGAAAACAAGTCCAACACCTGCACGGGAGGCCAGGTAGTAACTAGGCAGAAGAGGAAATGAGTGTGGCCAGGAAGGGCTCATTCTTCCCATGGAGAGCTCTGAAATGGGCTGGCTTTCAGAGTTGGCCACTTTGAAGTATGATGTGAGACTTCTGTCTTGTCTATCCATCCCTTTCTGAATCTGGACTGCTCTCCTCAGCTGGGAGAAATTCAGAAAGGAAAACAATTAAGGGCTTTCTCGTGAAAATGTTCCTAGTGTTGGGTGGGTGGGTGATTGGCTTCATCCTCAAGGAGGAAGTGTGTATGTAAGTAAAGTTCTGGCATTGGTTAGATTAGATTACGAACACTGCCCTGTCAAGATCACACTTGATACTACTCAGAATTAACAACATACTCTAACGGAGAGGATGGGCAACTATATAGTTTTAAAAAGATAACAACTATTCTCACAAAATGATAAGACTAAGGATTAGCTCAAGGTCTGGAAGGATGGAAGTGTGGGGGTCCTGGTGTGCTTTTCTAGGTTGAATATGAGCTGGATGTGTCCACTGGGAGAAGCACAGAGGACTATGAAGACCAAAGCAAGAAACAAAGAATGCAGTACAGCCAGCCTAGTCCATAAACCCCAGGTCACTATGAGATACTCTGTCTCTAAAAACAAGGTAGATGATCATCTTGAGGAATGGCATGTAGAGCTAGCCTCTGGCTTTCATACATACACATGTACATATAGCTGTACCTACACACACATATGCACACACACACACACACACACACACACATACCAAATACTCATATGTATACACATACCTGCATGAACACATGAACACATAATCTAGCAACTGAACTACCTCTCCAGTCCAGTTCATAGTTCTGGAGGTCAGAAACACTAAGATTAAGACAGTGAACTCCTTTGTCTTTTCTACCTGCTGGAACTGCTTCCCTTGGCTCATGACTCCCTCTCCTATCTTCAGAACTATTGGTCTACAGTTTCCTCTTAATTTTCTTCTTCTTCTTCTTCTTCTTCTTCTTCTTCTTCTTCTTCTTCTTCTTCTTCTTCTTCTTCTTCTTCTTCTTCTTCTCCTTCTCCTTCTCCTCCTCCTTCTTCTTTCTCTTCTCTTCCTCCTCCTCCTCCTCTTCTTCTTCTTCCCCTTCTTCTTCCCCTTCTTCTTCCCCTTCTTCTTCCTCTTCTTCTTCCTCTTCTTCTGATTCCTCCTCTGCTTCCTTTTTGTGCGTCTGTGTAAATCTTCCCATTCTAAGGATACTTGTAATTGCATTTAGCTCTCTCCTCACTTAAGTCCTCCATTAAGACCCTTAGGTTGATCATAAAATCAGAATTAAGTAAGGTTTGTGGCAGGCAACATTCCAAGGCTACAGAGACTCAGGTGTATATATCTTTGTGGAGAACATTACTCATCTTACTATGGCATATCATCCAAGATCAATGTCAAAATACTCATCTTAACCCTGTTGACTCATCACCAGCATAGGTTCCAAACACAACCCAACTCAAGGACTTGAGAGAAAATATACCCTAAATATACCCTAAAATATAAGCCTAAACGTAGACCTCAAAAGAAGCATTTTGCAGAGAGAGCAGAAAATTCAATCTCTTGAGAAAGATAGTTTAAAGTCGAAGGAGGTTTGCCATCTAGCAGGAGCTTCAAGCTAATCAGATGCTCTGTCAGAAGGTGAAACTAGAGAAAGCCCTGCCTAATTGGGTTGGCTGCCTTAATGGGCCAGAAGTCCCCAAGTCAGAGTGACAGATATATTCAATTCAGCCATCTGGAATTGGCTGTATAAACGATAAAATAAAATGGGTCAGTTTTTCTGGGACCACTAAGAAGTCTATACCCAAATGGACTGAAGGTGTCTGCCTTTGTGAAACTGTTTGTGACACTGTTACAGTAACTTTAAACTCTTTGTCTTGTTTTCAAAGAGTTAAAAATTCAGTAAATAAATTTATTCATTTTGAACATCCTTCTTAACTACTGCCAACCAACTAAATTTGTCATGAGTTCCACCAATCATGTCAGTTCTCTTCCAAATTCGTTTACTATATTAAAAGTATTCTTTGCAGGTTTTCACTAAGATATGAGGCTCCATTTTTTCCATGTTCTCAGAATATCACCAGACTCATGCAATTAATTACATTCTTATCTGTCTAAAATGGAGTAAACGGTTCTATAGTGTGCTAAACATTTGGCATTTAATAGAACCCAGACTTTAATGTTAACTGCCATCTTTCACATCAAAACATATTGAAATGGTCACAGAAGAGATGGAAATAGCTCGTCCCATGATGGATCCATCCTTATACTTCTTTCTGTTGACTGTCTCCTGCCATCTCTACTTTACGTTTCTACAACACGCTTAATAAGCACTTGCCAGATAAGTTGCTCTACAAACATCTGTATTTCAGACTCTCGGAGTAGAATGAGACAAAGGTATATATGGTAGAGGTATAGAGCAGTCAGGTGCCTGTCCATGTTACTATGGCTCCCATCAGATTTCATCCTACCCAGGAACTGCACCCAGACTACTGGCTACATGAGATGTAATGAGTTAATAATGTCCCCCAAAATTCATGTGTACATGAAGCCTCACGATTTCTCCTTGTCTGGAAATGGGATATTCAAAGGCAAAAATTTGAAAAGAATGTCATGGTTAGATGATCTTAGAATTAGTCTGATTCAATAACAAGGACCCACTGAAATTATTATTTGTCTAGTGACACACACATTACTGCATTTCCCTTGTTCTGTTACCTCACAGAAAATATCTCTAGGATAATTTACTAGCTTTCCATTCTTTTTTTTTTTTTTTTGCAAATAGACAGTGTTTTAGTGCTGTTGATCTTGCTCATACAGCTTTTTGTTTCTACTCTAACTGGTACACCGCCAGCATTCCTACAAGGGTGTCCACCACTAAGACCAGCACTTTTCATACCTTTGTTTCAGCCAGCAAGATTTTAGAGTCATTAAAGCTAATTTGCATATTCTTAAGGAAATCACCTTTTGGATTAAATTGGGCAAATAACAAAGATGATATTTTTCTACACTCACAATCAACCAAGCTGGTAAAGTAGGGTTTTAAAGGATGTGTTTTATATGTTATGCATGGATTCTGTGTGTGTATATGTATATATATGCACATGAGTGCAGTACCCACAGAGGCCAGAAGAGGGTGTCATATCCACTAAAGCTGGAGCTACACAACCTGATATGAATGCTGAGAAACAAGTTCAGGGCATGTGCAAGAGCAGCAAGCACTCTTAATTGCTGAGACATCTCTTCAGTCCCAAGAAAATGTTTTAACATCAGTTTAGTTTCTGGTTTCCAGATTCACATAAAGCATAACTTTGACTAACTAGCCAGACTGAGATATGAAAAGTTAAAAAATTGCTGCTGACCCAATATAAACTCATGCATTGAATAACAGAAAGTGATTTGTCTTCTACTGGTCAGATCACAGAAAAAAATGTGATAGGAAAGTGTAAACACTGGAAAACAAGCAGGGTCTCAGAAACCTCTGCCTTGGCTGCATGGAAAAGCAAGGATGAGATATGATCTTCCACATCAAGAGAACCAAGGAAAAGAGTGAAGGGCTCTATGATGAGAAATTACACAGAAGGGTCCAAAGGAAGGGAAGCCCCCAACTTGTCACTGGGTAGACAACTAATGAGAAGGAGCAAAGACTTGTGGGAGCAGAGTCTACCTTCTACAAACAATATGAGCAGGTGCCATTCAAACAGAAGGTAAGCGTATGCACGACTGGGAGAAGAGTCAAACAGAGACAAGCTCATTCCTACAGGGTATAAAATTCTGTCCAAGAAGGTAAATAAAGTAGGGTAATGGGGCTGGCGATATGACTCAGTGGGTAAGAGAAGACACGATGACCTAAGTTAGAGTCCCCAGCACCCACAATGGGGTAGGTCAGTGGTCAGTTCTTTCCCACAGCATAGACTCTAAGTCTCTGGTATGTAAATCAGCTCTCATTCTCCATTCTCGGAGTGAACCTCTTTGTTTCTAAGGCTTCTTCTCCTCTATTCTCAGTTTTTTTCTGGTATCATAATATAAATGTGTGCTCACTGAGGACATCCAGCATGCTAGACCCCGGTCTAGGACTCTTGCATGGATTTATCTGTCAATACTAGATGAAACAGCTGTCTTTTCTATCCCCATTTTACAGATGTAAAAACTAAATTACCCAGAGGCTAAATTGTCTGAAATCACACATCTGTCAGTAAGATGGATTCTAATGCAAGAAGTATATCTCCATGCCAACATGCTGAGCCAAGACTCTGAGATTCCTCTCTGTCAATTGATGGTTTGCTCTCCTCTTCCGTGTAAGGCTATTGAGAAGAGTGGGTATCATTTCAGCATTTGTATTAGCATTCAAAATGTGCCCTGGCTGCATGGCTCTGACAAACTCTGATTACAGTGACTGTGAGATCTGATCCAGCCACATCAGATCCTGCTGGGACCTCAGGAGTTGGACTCAGTCCTAGACAATAAACCCAATAGGCAGAGGAGCCAAACCCCAGCAGCAGCAAGCAGTCATCTTCCTTTGGCCATGCACCCAGGAAGCATTTCGACTTCTGGAAGAGGAAGAAGAAATCCTAAAAGGAGAAGGGGGGGACATCATGCCTTAGGAAGAGAGTGAAGGAAGCAATAAGAAGGTGGATCTTTCTTTTTTTTTCTTTCAAGAATCTCTGGGGAAGAGAGAGAGAGAGACAAAAGGAGGGAGAGAGAGAGAGAGAGAGAGAGAGAGAGAGAGAGAGAGAGAGAGAGAGAGAGAGAGGAGCAGCAGCGGTGGCACCAGCAGGGAATGCTGGAGGGTGGACTTCAGTGGCTGAAGTATCTACCATTGACCAACAAGGTAAATCAAATCTGCTGCCAATACATTCTTCTGCCGTCCAGATAAAAACGGCAGACTAAGCCGCTGAACTTTCACCCTTCACCCCCGCTCTTCAAGCCAAAGTACAGATTAAAAAAAATCAATAACCCCAATCGATGGGAAAATATTTTTAGTCTCTAACTGAACGATATGTTTTGACAAGGCCAAGGAGGAGCACAAAAGAATGGCAAAAGATAAAAGACAGAAAATTAGGAATTTTCTTTATTAGGCGAGTTGGAAGCACCCGTCGCTCTCTCTGTCCCCCAGTGACATCCGTCCAAATTACCTAGCAGTACAGAAATCCAGTGTAAGGAGATGGATTTACAAAATGGAATGATTCGCCACTCTGCACCTTAAAGCCTGCGATCGCTACCGCTTTCCGTTACCATTCTCAAGAAAGCAACCCAGAGATGCCTGCGTTCTGAACACGGAAGCATATCCCCTAAGCAGACAGAGCAAACAATGAATCTGTCGAGTCCTCCGCCCCCACCCCAACCTGAATGCACATCCACCACTAAACACGTCAGAAAGTGTTTAGAATCCTTCCAATTTGGCTCCATTTCCTCACAAAAATATCCACTGTTTTTCATAACCCAGGACCCTGGAGGCACTTTCATAACTGAGCAAATTAAACACATCGTATCACTGGGTCTTGTGAAGCCTTGAGCAGTGATTTATTTTTTTCTGCCTCACCCGAGCCTGCTGTATTTTCTAAAATTATTTCACTTTTTTCCCACCTCTATTGAATAAGAGTAATGAAGAAACATGGTACCCAGAAGAATATAAACAGGAGTCACACAGCAAGGTCGCTCGTTTATGCACAAGAAAATTTTGGATCCAGGGAACAGCCCTAACAACCAATTAACATGTTCAATTATTTATGCCCGTCACGATTGGTAAAGAGATAGATTTATGGGATTCAAAGAATCTATAGAAACCCGATAGACTGAGGCTGGAGCACTAGCAGCCAATTTGGCTTATTTATGCATTTCTTTCTTTCCTCTCTGATATCAATATTCCATCTATTGTCCAGTGGTCTTTGATGTGAATTTAATGACTGCCATTTGACTACAATTCCATATTTGGTTCTTGTAATAGAAGCTTGGATATATATTTCTTTTATAAACACAGACTTGGGCTCAGGGTCATCACCACATGCTGGTAGCCAATTCAACCCACAAAAATAAAATCAGTCAGTTCAGTAAAACAGACTGCCAGGCTAACACTTCAACATCATGTATTTTTGGCAGCCAAAGCGTCCATTCGATGCTATATGACTGGTCAATTCTGACGTTGTTAGTAAGTCACTTTATTGTTAGCTATCATTTTGGAGGATGGAGAAGTGTAAATAGGCCAGTTTTCCAAGATTAACCCCATAAGATCCCACACCCTGCTTTGTACACCCAGTTCCTATTTACCCAAGTGGCAGAAATCTGCCTAGGCTGTTGCTGCCATCTCTTAACAGGCTCCCCATGTCATAGGAACCTGCCATGACTGTTAGCCATGGGCTTCCCTCTCTCTAACCATAAAATCATGATCTCTTTCCTGAGCATCTGCTATGTATGTCAGGCTCTCTGCACCTCACACTTTCACAAGCCTGATTTCATTGGTCCTCAGAACAAACCTACAAGATAAATAGTACTAATTCAAAATTGCACAAAAGATGAAGCAATTGCCCAAGTCTACACCAGCTAAGTGCTAGAGACAGTGGATAAATCAGTGTCTGTCTGATTCTAACATCTACACCACTGTCTCATGCATCTATGTTTCTGCTGCCACGACAGAATAGATCTGATCAGATTCACTGTCTATAGAAGTTGAAATAACCATAGACTTGTAGCTGATATTTCATTCATTCTGCCATCTTCAAATGAACGTGATGGGCACTTTAAAGCCATTAACTAGAATGGGTGCATTCATTACTTTAGATCCAAAATATTTATATGGCTACATGTCCTGATAAATTCATACCAGGACCCTGGTTAAGAAATATTTGTCCTAGCAAGGTAAAAGATTAAAGTATTCTAAGTACACATAAGGACATCCTGAGTACACTTCACTAGGGATGCTGAAATTCAAAGTGCAACTTACAACACTCACAAAGCCATCTTTCCTTAGTGTATTCCAAGGTAATTTGGCAATATTAAATTGCCTTCCTTCAGGGATGAAGAGATGGCTCAGTGATTAAGAGCACTAGCTACTCTTCTAGGGACCTGGATTCAATTCCCAGCACCCACATGGAAGCTTGCTGCTGTCTATAACTCCTGGTTCAGGGTATCTGATACCCTCACATTGGCACACATGCAGGCAAAACACCAATGCACATAAAATAAAAATAAATAAATTTCTCTATTTCACACATTTCCCCCCCCAAATGGCTACTCATAAAATGCCATGCTTGCATTTGCCTATTTGATCAGTCCTCTTTTCAAAGTGTCCTGAGTAGGCTTGACATGCGCTCCCTCCTTTCAAGGATCCCTAGAATTGCCAAAGTGCTTGATTGTTGAAGCGCTAGTAATTGAAATGAGTTAGTAATTGCAGCATTAAATGCTTTCTCCATAGCCGGGCAAGTGTGATGAACACTTGAACTCACAAACAGAAACATGTCAAGCCACTGCCATATGTATCATAAAAACCCATCGTGCTGACTACCTTCCGTTGCTAAGTCACCACCATGAAAACCCAGAATGACAGTGACCATCACCATCCCCTCCTCACTCTGCTGCTCCTTCTCTTACTATTCACAAGCACTTTGGTTTGATGTCCACCTACCTGCCTACTCTTGCTTTGATTGCTTCTTTAAATCCAAAGCCT
>CACVCL010016511.1:182500-193847 GCA_902729485.2 Mus minutoides | reverse complement strand
AGCTCAAACAAGATGGAGTTAGCAGGAGTCAGAATCAAAATTTCTGCTCTGAACATGCAGACTGTGGGTCTAATATATCTTAAAAACTGTTACTTATTGGATATAGCTGAATGTTAAAATAGTTGTTACAAAAACTGAATACAACTCCCAGAAGCACATATGCTTCTGTACACACACACACACACACACACACACACACACACACACACTATTTTTGTAAAAATTTTATGGTATATTCTCATTGTGTATGTTATAATTTCATACACATTATTTTCATACAGTTATGTATTGTGTATTGTGAAAAGTCCCTCTATATAAAACTCCATCCCTCATTTTTAATGACAACCCATTTTGATTACCTTTCTTCATTTCTCTAGACCAGTGGTTCCCAACATTCTTAATGCTGTGAACCTTTAATTAAGTTCATCTTCTGGTAACCCACAAACAATAAAATTATTTTTGTTGCTACTTCATAACTGTAATTGTGCTACTATTATAAATTTTAATATAAATATCTGTGTTTTCCAATGGTCTTAGGTGACCCCTATGAAAGAATCATTCAACCCCACACAGGTATCACAACCCAGCATGTGAATCACTGTTTTAGGGGTTTATTTCTTTAGTTTTTAGATTCCATGTATACAAATGACAACATACCATAACTGTCTTTCAGGGTCTTGCATATTTCACTTTACTTATTTCCTTAAAGTTCACCCATGTCAAACAACACAGAGGATATATGAGCAACAGCTTTGGGGGGAGGAGTTTTTTGTTCTATGTGTAAAGTTCAAAATAATGTGACTAAAAACAGATAAGAATTCCTGTCTAGTGAGGAGACAGATACCAAACAAACAAACATATAAGAATAGTCTCTTTAGATATTACTAACTATGAAGAAAGGAATGAAAAATGGGACAAGGCAGTGACTCATCAACATAGGACGGTACAGAGGGAACATGGTGTAGTCAGGGACACACATGAGTATGGAATGTGATCACATTACAAAGATTTGAAACCAGTGAAACACCTGGATGATACTATTGCTGAAAATTGAAAGTTCAAAGTTCCTGGTATCTGTGTGTTCTTGTAGCTAATATGATCGAAAAACAGAGGACAGGGTCCTATGGGCCCACATCTGCAGCCAGGAGGTAGAGCTGATCCTCAGTCCTCTGTGCACCTTCTCTGCCACAGAAAAGCTTGCCTCTAGGAAATGTTCTGACCCCTGGAACTCAGGGGAGATCTCCATTTCCTCTCTGGTGTCTCTCTAAGGCAGGTCCACCCAGGAGAGCACAGGACACAGAAGCAACAAAGCTTCTGAGACAAGGTCCTATGGGTCTACATCTGCAGCCAGGAGGTGGGGCTGTTCTGCTGCCCTCTGTGCACTGGTCTTACCAGGAGAGAGCTGGTCTCCCAGGAGGGCTAACACAGGCTTACAGACTCACAGGAGGAACAAGCTCCAGCCAGAGACAGCTAGAACATCTAACACTAGAGATTACCAGATGGAAAGAGGCAAACACAAGAATCTTACCAATGTAGACCAAGACTACTTGGCATCATCACAACCCAGTACCTGCAGCAAAGCCAGTCCAAGATAACACAACACACTGGAAAAATAAGACTCAGATTTAAAATCATATCTCATGATGCTGGAAGAGGATTTGAAGGACATTAATAACTCCCTTAAAGAATTACAGGAGAACACAACTAAACAGGGAGAAGTCCTTAAAGAGGAAACACAAAAATCCCTTAAAGAATTACAGGAGAACACAGGTAAACAAGTACAAGTCCTTAGAGAAGAAACACAAAAATCTCTTAAAGAATTACAGGAAAACACACCCAAATATGTGAAGGAATTGAACAAAACCAACCAGAATCTAAAAATGGAAGTAGAAATAGTAAAGAAATCACAAAGGGATACAACTCTGGAGATAGAAATCCTAGGAAAGAAATCAGGAGCCATAGATGCAAGCATCACCAACAGAATACAAAGAAGAAAGAGAGAATCTCAGGTGCAGAAGATTCCACAGAAAGCATGGACACAACAGTCAAAGAAAATGCAAAATGCAAAAAGATCCTAACTCAACACATCCAGGAAATGCAAGACACAAGGAGAAAACCAAACCTATGGAAAATAGGTATAGATAAGAGTGAAGATTTTCAACTTAAATCGCCACTAAATATACTCAACAAAATTATAGAAGAAAAATTTCACTAACCTAAAGAAAGAGATGCCCATAAACAAACAAGAAGCCTACAGAACTCCAAATAGATTGGACCAGAAAAGAAATTCTGACTGACACATAATAAAATACCAAATGCACTAAACAAAGGTAGAATATTAAAAGTAGTAAGGGAAAAATTCAAGTAACATTTAAAGGCAGACCTATCAGAATTACACCTGACCTCTCACCAGAGACTATATAAGCCAGAAGATCCTTGACAGATGTCATACAGACCCTAAGAGAACACAAATGCCAACCCAGGCTACTATAACCAGCAAAACTCTCAATTACCATAGACGGAGAAACCAAAATATACCATGACAAAAACAAATTCACACGATATCTTTCTATGAGTCTAGGCCTTCAAAGGATAATAAGGGGAAAACTCCAACACAAGGAGGGAAACTATGCCCTAGAAAAAGCAAGAAAGTAATCCTTCAGCAAACCTAAAAGAATTGAGCCACATGAACAGAATCCCAACTCTAACAACAAAAAATAACAGGAAGCAACAATGATTTTTCCTTAAAATCTCTTAATATCAATGGACTCACTTCCCCAACAAAAAGACATAAATGAACAGACTGGCTAGAAAATCAGAAGCAACATTTTGTTGCATACAGGAAACCCACCTCAGGGAAAAGAAAAACACTACCTCAGAGTAAAAGGCTGGAAAAGAATGTTCCAAGCAAATGGTCCCAAAAAACAAGCTGGAGTAGCCATTCTAATATCGAGTAAAATCAACTTTCAACCTAAAGTTATTAAAAAAATACAAGGAGGGACACCTTATACTCATCAAAGGTAAAATCTACCAAGATGAACTCTCAATTCTAAACATCTATGCTCCAAATGCAAGGGCATCCACATTCATTAAAGAAACTTTAGTAAAGCTCAAAGTACACATTGCACATCACACAATAATAGTGGGAGACTTCAACACTCCACTCTTATCAAAGGACAGATCCTGGAAACAGGAACTAAACAGAGATACAGTGAAACAAAGAGAAGCTATGAAACAAATGGATATAACAGATATCTATAGAACATTTCATCCCCAAACAAAAGGATATATCTTCTTCTCAGCACCCAGGGTACCTCCTCCAAATTTGACCATATAATTGGTCACAAAACATGCCTCAACAGATACAAAAATACTGAAATAATCCAATGCTTCTTATCAGATCACCAGGGACTAAGGCTGATCTTCAATAAGAACATAAATAATAGAAGGCCCACATACACGTGGAAGCTGAACAACACTCTACTCAATGATAACTTGATCAAGGAAGAAATATAGAAATTAAGGACTTTTTAGAGTTCAATGAAAATGAAGTTACAACATACCCAAACTTATGGGACACTATAAAAGCAGTCCTAAGAGGAACACTCATAGCCCTGAGTGCCTCCAAAAAGAAACTAGAGAGAACATACACTACCAGTTTGACAGCACACCTACAAGCTCAAGAACAAAAGGAAGCAAATTCCCCCAAGAGGAGTAGATGGCAGGAAGTAATCAAACTTAGGGCTGAAATCAACCAAGTGGAAACAAAAATAACTAAAGAAAGAATCAACCAAACCAGGAGCTGGTTCTTTGAGAAAACCAGCAAGATAGATAAACCCTAAGCATGACTAACTGGAGAGCACAGGGACAGTATCCTAATTAATAAAATAACAGAATCTGAGGAAATCCGAAAAACAAAAACAAAAACAAAAACAAAAAAACAAGAAAACAACACACATATCAGATCCTACTACAAAAGCCTATACTCAACAAAACTGGAAAACCTCAATGAAATGGACAATTTTCTTGAGAGATACCAAAGTTAAATCAAGATCACATTAACAATCTAAATAGTCCCATATCCCCTAAAGAAATAGGAACTGTCATTAATAGTCTCCCAACTCAAAAAATCCCAGGACCATATGGGTTAAGTGAAGAGGTCTATCAGATCTTCAAAGAAGACCTAATTCCAATACTCCTCAAACTATTGCACAAAATAGAAACAGAAGATACTCTACCCAATTTGGTCTATGAAACCACAATTACTCTGACACCTAAACCACACAAAACCCCAACAAAGTAATAGAAGATCAGACCAATTTCCCTTATGAATATTGACACAAAAATACTAAATAAAATCCTCACAAACCGAATCCAAGAACACATCAAAACGATCACCCATCATGATCAAGTAGGCTTCAACCCAGGGATGCAGGGATTGTTCAATATATAGAAATCCATCAACATCATCTACTATATAAACAAACTCAAAAACAACAACAACAAAAAACCCCACATGATCATCTCAATAAATGCTGAGAAAGTATTCAAGAAAATCCAACACTAGTTCATGATAAAAGTCATGGAAAGATCAGGGATTCAAGGCCCATACCTAAACATAATAAAAGCAATATACAGCAAACAAGTAGCCAACATCAAAGTAAATGGAGAGAAACTCGAAGCAATCCCCCTGAAATCAGGGACTCGACAAGGCTGCCCACTTTCTCCCTACCTATTCAATATAGTACTTGAAGTCTTAGCCAGAGCAATTTGACAACAAAAGGAGATCAAAGGGTTATAAAGTGTAAAGGAAAAAAATCAAAATATCACATTTTGCAGAAGATATGATAATATACATAAGTGATCCCAAAAATTCCACCATAGAACTCCTAAACCTGATAAACAACTTCAATGCAGTAGCTGGATAAAAAATCAACTCAAACAAATTAGTGGCTTTTCTCTATACAAAGGATAAACAGGTTGAGAAAGAAATTTGGGAAGTAATACCCTTCACAATAATCACGAATAATATAAAATACCTTGGTTTGACTCTAACTAAGGTAGTGAAAGATTTGTATGATAAAAACTTCAAGTCTCTGAAGAGAGAAATCGAAGAAGATATCAGAAGATGGAAAGACCTCCCATGCTCATGGATTGACAGAATTAATATAGTAAAAATGGCCATCTTGCCTAAAGCAATCTACAGGTTCAATGCAATCCCCATCAAAATTCCAACTTAATTCTTCACACAGTTAAAAAGGGCAATCTGCAAATTTATTTGGAATAACAAAAAACCTAGGATAGCAAAAACTATTCTCAACAGTATAAGAACCTCTGGTGGAATCAACATCCCTCTCCTAAAGCTGTGCTACAGAGCAATTGTGAGCAAACAGCATGGCTCTGGTACAGGGATGCCACGCACCAGGCTCAGTCAGCCCCCCTCAATCTGTGGGAAATTAGGGTTCCCAGACAGATGGGCAATGGAGTTGGTGATGAAAAGTGTGACAAACAGACACAAACACAAGGGAGTGTTATATCTGGATGTAATTTGTCAAATTGAGCACCAGTCTTATATTACAGATGAAAAACAAGAAGGCTAGGCAAATACATTTGCCAAGGTACACTGGTTCTTACACAAAACAAAGAAAATGCATACATAAGAAGATGGCAGGAGCCAGGCTATGTTTTCAACTGAGAATAGGAACAACCCTTAATTAAGATCAGCTAAACACAGGAGCCAGGTGAATGTTCTGATACAATGCTAGTCTATTGTTCAACCCACCACCAGGGGTCCTTTAGTAAATACCTGATTATGCTATTCCTCAGGACCTAGTGAAAAACCTGCTCTTGAGAGGGCTTCCTTTCAACTAACCCTTTCATGAATAATACTACAACCCACCAATTTCCTAGGTCATTGTGTATTCCTGTGTTTGGGTGTGACTCAGCTATTGTCCTAAGTAATTACTATGTAGACTAGCCCTGAGCTTTTTTAGCTCTATTTAAGTAAATTGTAATGCCTAATTAGTTTCACTGTTTCTACTAGAATTGAATTTGAATGTTACTGAATAGGTAACATTCTTACTGAATTCCAAGCTCAGGGTAATTCAAAATCAATCCTTAAAGGCACTTATAATAAAACAATACTGAAAGAGAGCATACTGATCCATACACCAGACTAATGCAGGGACAAGTTTTGAGTGTAAGTGCAAGGTTCCAGGAGGCTAAGTTCCCGTGAAACTCTTTGCCTCGGGACTGCTTCCAGGTTTCTAAACCTGTCAAACAGACATCACTGTAGTGGATGTAGCACAGTGACAGGCAGGTAGATCAATGGAATAGAATTGAAGATCCAGAAATAAACCCACATACATATGGTCACTTGATATTTGAGAAAGGAGCTAAAACCATCCAGTGGGGGAAAAAAGACAGCATTTTCATCTGAAAGATCCACAGGAAAGGCGACACCCCAAATCACTCACGAGAAACAGTCTTGATGCAAACTGCAAGAAGACTTTTATTCCAAGAGTGCTCTGGGACCCATAGTGTACACTATGCACATTTGGAGGACCTTGGGCCCTGAGTAGCTGGGTAAGGAGGTATTTAAAAGAAGAAACCAGAACTCAAGGGGGTTTGGAGGGCATTGTTGGAAAATACCAAAAATATCAGTTAAGAGTCAAGAGGAAGTACAAGGTCACAAGAGTCACAAGGAATACCTGGTAATTGTGTGTGTTATTTCTCAAGACAGTTTCTATGAGCCCCTAGCAATAGCACATTCTCATAGTGCTTCCAGCAATAGTCAGGGTGGGTCAGGGTGACTTTCTTTGAAGGAACACTCCCAGAACCCAGAAAGTGGGTGGGTGGAGGAATGTTGCTATCTCTTTTATGATTAGCATGGGGCATTAAGTCACAAAGGTCACATATGCTTTTTCACAACAAATGATGCTGACTCAACTGGCAGTTAGCATGTAGAAGCAAATCGATCCATTCTTATATACGTGTACAAAGCTCTAGTCCAAGTTGAATAAGGAACTCCACATAAAATCAGACACTCTGAAACTTATAGAGAACAAAGTGAGGAGGAGCCTAGAACACAGGGGAAGAATTACTGAACAGAACACCAATGGCTTGTGCTCTAAGATCAAGAAATGGGACCTCATAAAATTGCAAAACTTCTGTAAGGCAAAAGACACTGTCAATAATACAAAAGCCAACCAACATATTGGGAAAATTCTTTGCCAATCCTAAATCCATTAGGGGGCTAAAATCCAATATGTACAAAGAACTCAAGATGTTAAACTCCAGAAAAACAAATAACCATATTAAAAAATGCAGTACAGAGCTAAACAAATTCTCAGCTGAGGAATACCAAATGGCTGAGAAGCACTTAAAAAAAATGTTCAACATCCTTAATCATCAGGGAAATGCAAAACAAAACAGGCCTGAGGTTCCAACTCACACCAGCCAGAATAGCTAAGATCAAAAACTCAGAAGACAGCAGATGCTGGTAAGGATGTGGAGGAAGAGAAACACTCTGCCATTGCTGGTGGTTTTGCAAGCTGGTACAACCACTCTGGAGATCAAGTGTGTGGTTTCTCAGAAAATTGGCCATCCAGAAGATGTTCCAACCTGTCATAAGGACACATGCTCCACTATTTTCATAGCAGCCTTATTTATAATAGCCAGAAGCTGGAAAGAACCCAGATGTCCCTCCACAGAGGAATGGATATAGAAAATGTGGAACATTTACACAATGGAGTACTATGCAGCTATTAAAAACAATGAATTTATGAAATTCTTAGGCAAATGGATGGATCTGGAAGATATTATTCTAAGTGAGGTAACCCAGTCACAAAAAAATACACATGATATGCACTCACTGATAAGTGGATATTAGTCCAGAAGCTCAGAATAACCAGGATACAATTTGCTAAACACATGAAACTCAAGAAGAAAGTAGACTAAAGTGTGGATACTTCGATCCTTCTTAGAAGAGGGAGCAAAATAACCATGGGAGGAGTTACAGAGACAAATTTCAGAGCAGAGACTGAAGGAATGACTAATCAGAGACTGCCCCACCTGCAGATCCATCCCATAAACAACCACCAAACCTAGTCACTATCTCGGATGCCAAAGAGCTTGCTCACTGGAGCCTGATATAGCTGTCTCCTGAGAGGCTTTGCCAGTGCCTGACAAATACAAAAGTGGAAGCTCACAGAGATTCATTGGATGCAGCACAGATTCCCCAATAATGGAGCTAAAGAAAGTACCCAAGGAGCTGAAAGATTTTGCAGCCCCATAGGAGGAACAACAATATGAGCTAACCAGTACCCTCAGAGCTCCCTGGGACTAAACCACTAATCAAAGAAAACACATGCTGGGACTCATGGCTCTAGCTGCATATGTAGCAGAGGAAGACCTACTGGGTCATCCATGGGAGGAGAGACTCTTGGTCTTGTGAAAGTTCTATATCCCAGTATAGGGGAATGCCAGGGCCAGGAAGCAGGAGTCGATGGGTTGCTGAGCAGGAGGAGGGGGGAGGGTATAGAGGATTTTTTGGAGGGGAAACCAGGAAAGGGTATAACATTTGAAATGTAAATAAAGAAAATATCTAATAAAAAATTTAAAAAAACCCCGAAAAATAGAGACTGACAAAAAAGAAAAATGAAAAAAAAAAAAGAGGGAAATCATATTCTAGGGATTAGAACTTTTTCTCATTTCTCATCTTCAGAACTTGGAACTTTTGTAAATAAGGTGTGTTAATACATATATGGATAGGTGGATGAATGGATAGCAGGGTGAATAGATGCATGGATTGGTAGGTAAATACATGAATGAGTAAGGAGTTGGATGGATAGATAAGTATGTGGATGAATGGATGGGTGGGTAGATAGGTAGATGGATGAATAGATGGATGGGTAGAAGTGTGGGTGGGTGAGTAGATAAATGGATGAATGCATGGGTGGGTAGATAGATAGAGGATGAATGGGTGGGTGGATGGGTAGATAGATGAATGGATGTATGCACAGATGGGTGAATGGGTAGAAGAGTGGATAAATGAATGGGTAGATGGAAGAAGGGATGCATACTTGCATAAATTAGGTAGAGGCAAGTGTATCACAAGTTTGAGGATAGTTTGAGCTACACAAGAGAGTCACTCTCAAAAACCAATTTATTGCTTGCATTTTTATTGTGCTTGCTGAAGTAACAGATACACAAATGAATATGAAAATGCAACAGATAGATGAAGACATTTGATAAAATATTGAGGAGAAATTAACAAAGATTATTTTAAACAGTCACTGGAACACTTTGGGCTAAAAAGGGGAAGGACTACATGGAGCTACCAGGATGTTTCAGTATGTTGAGGTGCTATTATATAAGCCTGAAATCCTGATCAGATTTCAAGATTTCACAAAGCAGCAGGAGAAGACCAACTCCAGAGAGATGTCCTCTGAATACTATATGTATGCCATGATACACACTTAACAACATAAGCAAAATAAATAAATAAGCATATACGTGTTTAAAATGATAATTTATTTATATGGTAAATAAATTAATTCTCAAAGAAATATGTGATGGTATTTAGATAAGGGGACTTTTGGGAAGAATCTGGCAGTAGATGAGCAATGAGGATAGGTTACTCATAATGGTTTTTGTGGATTTATAAGAAGAGGAAGAAATACTTATGCTAGTAAACTTGACTCTGTCACCTAATATGATCCTCTGTTCCATGTTAGAATACATCAAAGTGTCCCTCACCAGATGCCAGAGCCGTGCTCTGGGAGTTCTCTGTATTTGGAACTACCAGGCACAAAAATTACAAATCTATCTATCTATCTATCTATCTATCTATCTATCTATCTATCTATTATCTATCTATCTATCTATCTATCTATCTATCTATCTATCTATCATCTATCAAGCCATTCATTCACTCATTCTTAGACTGGGTCTCACTATGTCGTCCTACGTAGCCTGGAACTTGTTGGAACAAGGCTGACCTCATACTCTCAGAGATCCTTTGCCTTCTGGGTGCTGAGGTTAAAGTTATATGTCATTACATCTGTCATAACTTTCTATTCTTTATAAATGACTCTGTCTCAGATATGTAGCTACAGCAACAACAACAAAGACCAAGTCAGTTGTATCTTCAGCTTTTTTATTCTTTTATTTAAACATTGCTTTGTTTTTCAGAGTCTTTATGAATGGATGAACACACATACAAACACACACATATACACCACCAAGATAGTCAAGATAGTGAGCCACTCTATTTACATGTGACCTTACTAAAATACTTTAGAAGACAAAGTCAAATAACTGTTTTAACAATAGTCCATTTTCTCTTACAATATGATTTACTTTCTCTCCTCGAACCTCCCTTCCCACACACTTCTCTGACTTGCTTTTACTTGTGCTCTCTGTCTCTCTCTGTCTTTGTCGCTGTGTCTCTGTCTCTGTCTCTCTCTCTCTCTCTCTCTCTCTGTGTGTGTGTGTGTGTGTGTGTGTGTGATGTTGGTGTGCCCTTTTAGCTATTTTATATTTTATTCGGTTCTTATATCTCTACCTATCTTCCAACATTTATTCTACCCTAAACACTTCCATTCCCCAACACTAGATAGGAGAGAAAGAAATTTAGTGGGAAAAGAAGGCCTAGATATTTTTCAGCCAACTAAATAGACTGCTTTCTGCTAATTAGCAAGATCTTGTTTCTTGGGGCCTGTCCAATCTTCATAATGAGGATATCTCCAACATCTTTTCATTCTTTGCTCACTTGACAGATAGCAGCCAGGAACAGCAGAGGGGACCAGCCACCACCTTTTTCCTCCTCTTCATTTTCCTCCTTATTCTCTTCCTCCTCCCCTCCACCTCTTCCTTCTTGTCTTCCTCCTCCTCCTCCTCCTCTTCCTCCTCCTTCTCCATAATTCCCCCTAAAACATGAGGCAATCATAGCTAAAGGCTGTGACCAAACTGAAGCATCCCCATATCCCACACCTGAGATTAAACAAAAACATATTCACATGACATAACTTAATTTTGTTTTTTTAAGAAAAAAATTTCTCTCTCTCTCTCTCTCTCTCTCTCTCTCTCTCTCTCTCTCTCTCTCTCTCTCTCTCTCCCTCTTCATCTTCTTCTCCCTCTCCCTCTCTCTCTTTCCCTACTCTGTTTCTTTCTATAGTTTCTATTCGTCAGTAAAACTTTGAACTTTTATAACAGTTAATACTCTCAACTCTATGTCTTGAACTCATTGCCCTTTCCATATCATTCTTGAGCTTATAGTAAGATTTGAAACCCTCTGCAGTGTTGGTGGAAGTCTAAATTAGTTCACCCACTGTAGAAATCCATA